>JAQGAF010001310.1:0-32606 GCA_034687865.1 Kryphioiulus occultus | reverse complement strand
TTCCATTGAGTTAATATGGTGACCGTCCGGCCAGTTAAAATGTGGTCAACATGAGGAGGTGGTCAACTTTGGAGGTTCTACTGTATGTATAATGTACTCAATAAAGAACAATTGTGGATTCATAAGATTTACATTTTTATGTGTATCTTATGATCCCTAGTGGTGCTTTAATTACCACCTTTTACACGGATTCTTGGTATTACTCATGTAACTCAACTCAAGAGTTACCAAGTTTCGACCAATAAGGTAAGATGTGGCAACATGGCGACATTAATTGTGGAAAGAATGCAGTTTCCTTGCATCTACAGTACATGTATAGGCAAGAAACAGCAAATTGGCATCAATTTTTGCTGATGCCAAAAACGGAAATGGCAAATTTAAGCTGGTCGCACGGTATATCTGGTCACACAGTTCATGAATTATGAAGACTCGTGCTTATATAGGAACCCGTGACGTGCACTTGACTTAAGTTAAATGATTTAACATGACTTACCCAGATTTTAATGAAGACTTATTTGGAGCAAAAAGTGCCTAACTTACTAAAAACTAATACTTTACAGAGTCACAGTTTGCACTACATGCTAATAAATTGGAATAAAAGATCTGTCATTTACTTTAACATTTTTGCAACCATTATTGGTTGATGATCCGTTCTAACGCTGACCCTGCACGTCAAGTGCAACATATACCGACAACAATACTGATCGTGTAAGGAACGCAGTAATGACGGACTGATGATCCATTCTGATTTCTGACAAGTATCCAAATTTTTGAAAACTTAATAAAGTACATGTTGTACTTTAGTAAAGTACAAGTAAATATTGGCAGTAACACTAACCGTGTAGGGTCCGCATGACGTTTATGAAGATGCAATGTGCAAATGACGCGTTTTAACACGTTTTTGATCAAAAAACCACTTTTCAGACATGGCAAAACATGTTACTTGTCAGAGCATGCCAAACTATTGACAGTAGCACTGACCGTGTAGGGTCCGCATAATGTACAAGTAGTGACAATATGGCCGAATAAACATGAAGATGCAATGGGCGTCATGTTTTAACACGTTTGCCACTTGCCCGACATGTGCGTCATGTTTTAACACCTTTGACCACTTGCCCGACATGTCAAAACACGTTATTTGTCAGAGCAGGCCAAATTAAGCATTCAAAACAAGCGTTTTCGAACATCCATCTGCGAGATTTCCCGTAATGGCGCACCAGCGAAAACTAATAATCGTGACAGCCAGATTCTCGTTATCCAAACGCCAGAGCAATCAAAATGGCGGCCCCGAATCGCGCAATCCATCAACCCGCCCCGAAGACCCGAGTATGGGGAATTGGATGAATGACACTTGCCAATTTTGCCGAACGCTCGATTCTAGCATCGAGATGGCTGCTGGAAACCTGAATAACGGAAGCCTGTTAGGTTCGACAGTGTTCCAAATCTCGTACCTACCGATCGCGAAGGGGATCGGTTCCCGGGAGGATTACTGCGCTTTCGAAAGGGCTTTTCGTCTTTTGTTTCACGGGGATTTTCTCCGATCGACTGCGTCGAAGAAACGCGCTTAAAGGTAACATTGTTTCACCGGTATCGCCATAGACGGGGCTTAAGGCGGTCCCGAACGGGCTCCGTACCCTCCGAACAATGGCGCCTAAGACGCTATCAAAAGAACGCTCTCGCTAAAGACGTCAGCGTTCGAAACGCAACTTTGTTCGCTTTCATTAGGCCTATTGTGTTCGAAAAATACTAAACCCCAATTTTTTCTCCAGTGCCATTTTTAATTTTTGCCCTAATGAGCCCGATATTAAAACCCTCTCGCCGAGTAATCGGAAACCTTAAAATCGGATCTTAAGTGATGGCGACGACCCGCGTCCTTTTATGAGATATCAATGAAATGGAAAAGTTTATCTTATCATGTTTTTTAATTACCGCGCCGAAGAGATCACAACCCGCCTTCGAAGAATAAAAGAAATTAGCAACATCGACAAAAATCATAAGTTCATTAAATGCGAACGGAACGCTCGAATAAACCCCACTCACTTGGCTTAAGTTTCGCATAGTTAGGATAGCGTTTGTAGCAACTAGAAGTAATATTCCGAACCAATAATCAAGAAGTGCCAATGTGGGGTAACATTTCGAACCAATAATCGAGATGTGCCAACGTGGGGTAAAATTTCGAACCAATAATAAATTTTTGCCAACGTATGGGGTAACATTTCGAATCAATAATCAAGATGTGCCGATAGGGGAAGAGCTAGCGAGGATTACTCAGCAGAAAGAATTTTGGAAAAATGGCCGTACAAGTACTGCATACAGTAGAACCTCTGTAAGCTGCCCATCCAAAGAACTGTCGTAAACTGGTTAACATAATGAGGTGGACAACATATGGAACGAGACTTCCATAAGTACTGACACTGGATTTTGATTCCATGTACTGCATGTTTTACAGTAATCATTCGTCATTTATGAATAATTTTATTAAAATGTTCATAATACAGTACCAGTACTGATAAATGTGCTGCAAATTTATCCAGTAGAGGTACTGAAGGGTTCAAAAAGAGTTCTTATCCTCAAGAGACAGTTACTGTTCAGGGGTGTACAGTATAAGTTTTACAAGCAGCCAATAATGTATATTTAATCATCCAAGACTTTACATGCTGGTCAACATACAGAGAGTAAATTACTATTGTGTGACATAGTCCATATGGTCAACGTACAAAATACAGATGTGCAGGTGGTCAACATGTAGAGGTCAATTTCCATTGAGTTAATGTGGTGACCGTCCGATCAGTTAAAATGTGGTCAACATAGGAGGTGGTCAACTTTGGAGATTCTACTTTATATACTTTTCCTAAACTTGGTACAGTATTGCTATAGTGTAAAAAACATCGAAAACAGACTGATGAAAAAGGTTGTTAACATGAAGGTTGAAGTATATAAACATCAACAATAAACGTATTTTGGTCGTTATAAGTGGCTTGGTAAATAGTGGCAGCTAGTGAGGATTACTTTGGTAGTATGAATTTTCTAAAACTTGGTATTGCTTGTGTAAAAATAAAAAACAAATATATTTTAGTCATTATTAACTGGTTAACGGTTTCAGCAGCATGATTTGCTTGGAAATTTCAAAAATCAAACATTGGTACAATGCATCCCAAATCCGTTACCCAAAATCGCTCATCAAAATGTCCTTTCTATGCCCAAAACAGTTAATTAGGAAGTCCTTTACTCAATGCAGGTAAATATTTATATTATCATACACTATTTATTTAAGCCATAAACCATACTGTGCTAGTAAATCATAATCCAGAGGTGACTTATTATTCTACTCACGTCTTTGTAAATGCCCGTCTTTGTTGCTGCGAGTAGAAATTGGGCAGAAATCTGAAACAAGGGGCACCTCATACAATTAGATGTTACAGATGTTTTCAAATTTCATTCTAAATTTTAGCATGCCCATAACTGCCAACAGCCATTTTCTCACTGATATCTCACGAGATTGAAATATACCAAAACTGACAATACCCTAAGAAACAAAATCCAGTTAAAACGTTTAATTCAACTTCTATAACAACGTGATAAAGGCAAGATTGAACTATTTAGCAATTCTCCGGCATGTGGTCAGTTGATATACAATTTTTCACATTTTTCATATCGAAGAATCTGATGTTTTCACATTTTTTCTCATGAAATTATCTGACTTTTCACATTTTTTCACATGAAAATCTAATTTTTTCACATTTTTTACCCAATATTTTTGAAATAATAGCTATTTCAAGAGATATTTTTTTCAGCAACTACAGGACGCGACCACCTACAATACTGAGAACGCCATGGGTATTTTTTTTTTCAAAACTAGACCACAAATAGTGGATTTCAGTGGATTGGACTAAAAATGGATTTCAAGCATATTTTCATGGAAATGATTTTTTAAAGACATAATGCATCATTTCTAAGATTCTTATAAATATAACTCTTCAAAGAGTGCCGCAGACAAGTTAAAAAAAAACTCATACAAAAATCGAATTTTGCTACGTTTTTTTATGAAATTAAGGACCTGAATTGAGGGAAATTTCTCAGTTTTTTCAAATTTTTATTCAAAGGTATAAATTTTCACATTTTTCTCACTGACCGTGCACATGCCTGGAATTGGGCTTTTTTGGGACAAAATTGCCAAAACTTGCCTTTACCCTACACATTACATAAATTGTCATTTTACCCATTTTTAAACATTTTTCACACAAGGGTATAAATTTTCACATTTTTTACACTGGCCAGCCATATGCCTTCAGTGGGGCTATTTGGAACAAAGTTGCCAAAACATGTCTTTTACCAAGCTTAATTTCCACAAAGGTGGCAACTGGAAATAAGGTTGTTAAAACAGTTTCAAAAGTTGACAGACAATGGATTTTTCGGATAATTTACGAAACTATTTGCTTTTATGTATATGTTCACTGTATATCTCATTTTGGTAGATTTGCTAAGTGGGCGTGGTGGCGCTGTTCACTGTTTTGTCTTAGGCCTATTCCGCGCATCTTAACGAAACCTGATTGTGCCATAATCGTGTTGAGAAGTTAAGAAATGCTCGATAAGTACTTAATTTACGAGCATGGAAAAGGCCAGTGGCCGCCATTGGCATTTTCCCCGTATAATGCTAAAGGAGAAAAAGACAATTAACGCTTATTACGTTACGTATACGTATACGCATATAGGGGGCAGCCTGGTAGACAATGATCGGCCATGGACCAGAGAGAAAAATCGACATTTAAACAAAGGAATGCAAATTAAGCAGCCAACTCGGATTCCGAACAATTAACAAACAAAATCAATTTCAAACGTGAGAATATTTCCACTTAATTGAATCATAAATTAAAACACTAAATGGAGAGAATGCAGCTGGCGTCTCCTCTTTTACTCCAGCAGATTAGTTAGTAGTTGAAATTCCAACGCCACCATTATATACGAGTGTACGTGCATGGGGAGAAACTGCGAAAAACCACCACTAAATCATCCTAAAAGGATTCAAACATCGCAAAAATCACCAAGAATTGACAAAAGAAAAGCCAAACTTGTAGTCGGTTTTGGTCATAAATGCTATTTTTACAGCAATGGCTTTCTAAACAGGACACTTCTGGAAAGGTGCAAAGGTGAAGGTGAAGTCCAACACACAACAAATTCTGAACATATTTTTGCTTTAAAAATTATTATAACCACTAAATATATTTACCGTAATGCAAAGAATGAGCCTTTCACTAGTGCCTGACTTGTTCTTACAACGTTTCTGCATGTAACTTAACTTTGAGTGAGCGTTGTCTGTTTGCCAGGTTTCTGGGTTCAACTTCTTCGAAGTCGTTTTTAACCGACTTTCCTACGTCCTAGAGTGCTGAAATTTTGCACACAGGTAGGTTTCGACAAACATTTCATCATATTAAGGGTATGTGAATTATCCATTCTGAGGTTTTAATATCTTTAAACTTTGAAAAAAAATGCATTCGATTCCCCCACGTGGCTCGATCAAATAGGCCTGTATTCGAAACGTACAAGCGTCTTGTAATTACATCAATATATACATGTATTATTGACTTGTTGAATTTCCCTGACTTTTTCAAATCAATTTGGCCTACTTTTTCAGGCCTTTTCAATTTACATGTGACATATACCAAAATTGGCCAAATCCCATATATTGATAATATATTATAAGTGGTGTTGAAATATATTTATAATGCACTATATTGTGGCATGTATCAAATAATAAGTGAAAAATATATGGGAATTATATTGCACAATATACACACTTTTTCATCAACGTAATGGGGATCGAACCGGGGACCTTGGTTGAGTCACATCCCATACATTTTCAGAAAACTACAAGTTGGAAATGCTTTATTTTATCCCAAATAGCCCAATTTAGTTTTACATTAAATATAAATTTCCAAATTTGTTTTGCATAATATTTTGGTAACAACAATGTAGACATACATTATATTCATAATATATTAAGAGTATATTTTCAATAACATATAATATTATGAAAAATATATTCTTAATATGAATATATTTGTCTTCGATATTATTACCAAAATATTTGTCATATATTCCAAATATCATTCCTTTTTTAAAACATATATGCGCTAATACATGTATATTAATCGCGTATACTTTTTTCCATATTGGTTATAAACTAAATAAAAACATGCGGAACAGTGGTGAAAGACTCATTCTAAACATGCTGATAAATATACATGTATTTATCGCTTTTAATACATACTTTTTCAACAAAAGTATGTTCAGAAAATTGTTAGATGGTGCATGGTGTTTTAGCAATAAACACAATTTCAAGTATCCACACCAGTCCCCGTAACAGTACGATTCTCGAGTGTATTAATACGAACATTTAGGTGTTTTTAACATGCTCCAAGATTCATTTCTAATTAGGCCCCAAAGCGCAACAATGGGCGCAATACGGAAACGCGACGTATCAATTCCGAGTCTATTTAAAAGCCACGCAGGCCCATTGATATGAAAAAAGAAAAGCTTCTTAATGTAAGGCGAGTACTGCGTGAAAGGGGGGAAGCTAATAAAAAATATTCAATAATCAAATTAATGTTTTGTAAAGCTGGGGAACAGACATAAAAATCCTTTCTATTCCAAGGGGCGGGTGTATTATATGCGCGAACTGCGGCAGGAGAAGAAAGACGAAAAGTTTGCCTTATGTCATCAGAAAACATTATTAGCTGTCCAATCAGAATGAATATGTCAATAACAGGCTTAATAACGTTTTAATTTAAAATGTAATATAGCTGACGGCTGTTTCCTTCGACGAAATTATTTCTCATATCTGCAAAAATGTTTACCATTTTAATAGAAAACGAGAGCGGTTCGACAAGTGCGAGAGGGGATCGACAGCAAACCTGCTACTAGGTAGTGAAGCAGAAAGAGAAGCGTTCGAGTATTACGTCATCAAAATCGCCATTTTCAAACACCCAAATCGTTTTGAAAACCCTCGCTTCTTAATAATGCCAATCGTCACAAAAAGATGTCGAATTATGCGAAATTATGAACGAAATTAGATTTTGCATTTTAAAATTACTAAATAAAACGATCTACTTGCCTTTTTTTTATTAATTTTTGTGTGGAAAAATTGGATCCGTAATGATGCATTTTCCCAATTTGTATTACCGTAAATTTACGACAATTCTAATTCGGCATCCGACTACCCTCCCTCAGTTTTGGCAAACCCTGTCCCTCTCAATATACACGACCAAACTAGAACATTACCAAGCCTAATTTCAATATGAATTTGCAACGTTCCAATTTTGAACGACTGGCGTTCTAAAACTCCACTGCACCCAATTCCAACCGCGATGGATAAATTTTTGTTCCTAACCGACATTATTACTTCCAATGTACAGGTGCCTTCTCACTAGCAAAACATGAGTTGAAAACAAATGTTTTACAGGTTGTATGACGTCACATCCCGACTGCACTACTAAAACTTTTGACATTTGTTTTCGATAGTTTTGACATTTGACAATTTTTTCTCACTTGACAATTAATGGACGTTAATCTATTATTTTATAACTGTAATTTAACAGTAACATATGTGACAATTAATGGATGTTGAACTACTTTTTATAATGTAACAATTAATGGATGATAAGCCATTTTTTATGACTGTACTTTAATAATAACAAATGTGTAATTACGATGCATAAATTATAAATTATTATCATTGAATAAACTTTCTCTCTATTTATCTATCTAATTTGTTTTCGATTGTTTTTGACTTTTTTTTTCGATGCTTTTTAGCCAAAATGAATGGCCAAGTAAAGTTTTCCATACTGGCTACAGCATCAAAGTGAACTAGTTTTTCAACTGTTAATGGCCATAAGTCTGTTTTTCAAATATTACCAACGATACCCATGTTTTATGGATTCTTATCTGAGATTGTTTTAGTTTTAGCATGCACATGTTTAGGCAGTGTGAAGCGCTGAAGGCACCGTGCATGGATGTCCAGAATGCATTTCGATCTAACAATTTTAACCTTAGAAAAATGCATTCGAAATAAACTTGCGCCTGATTACTCTGGTAAAATGTTATAGGTCTTCTCGAATACATGTATGATTTTACCAGAACCAAACGAACTGTCCAATTACAGGGTGTCCATAAGTTGCTGCCAATTCCATGCGAATATTTGGCTGACACCCTACATTAAATGTTCAGAATGGGTATGAACCCAACTATCATTACCGGAAATGCCCGGGGCACTACACGCACGCACCACGTGGCCAGTGGCGCGTATTCAAATCCAGATAGTGCAAGCTGTTTCCCATTTTTCCATCCATTGCGCTCAGTCCGTGCATGGATGTAATTGAAAACCGAAAGCTTAATTAAATGGAAGTGCTAGATGAGTTTTAAGGCGAAAAAATGAGACACGCACCAATAGGAGCGCAGCCTCCCACCTATAACTTATTACAATAATCATCCTTTTTCAGCGGATCTCCCTGCAAACACCCAAATATTCAATGATATCGGGCAAAAATATGCGCCATACATATAGCCAACAACTTGAATAATTACATCTCGTCCACATTATTACCTCCGAATCTATACTTTTGAAGGATTGCCGCTGCTTTTTTTTACCTGTCTGCGAATATAGATTATTAATTAGAAATGGAAATTATCAGGCAGGGCAAAAAGTGAAGCTGAAATTGCGAGGATGAGCCAATTGACAGGGGGGTTGGAAAAAAATATTAGCAGCACGTAAATAGACGAGAGAATATTTAATTAAATTTCTATTAAATAAATGGCAAAGAAGAAATAAATAAGAAGAGCGAGGCGATGATGATGAAGAGAACGATGGGGTTTGGACGAGCAGGGATCTGCTAATACTGTACATTCGATTAACGAAAGTCGAATTATGTTTATGATGAAAATATTTTTATTTTACCAAAAACTAATCCATGCCGAACTGGAATTGTTCGAAAAGGTGCTCTGCACGTTCAGAAATGACTGAATGTGTCACAGGTTAACATTATGCCAATGGTGCTGCCATCTATGAGCGAAAATCGAGGGAATCGAGATACACGTTGATACATACTATACTGACAATAGTACTAATCGTGTAGGGTTGAACAAAGACTGTACTGATCTAAACTGTCGAGCGGACTTACATGTATCAAGGTCAGTAGTACTAATTAATATTACTGAAATCATAATATAGGCTGTATGCACTATTTCTACAACGCGCTGAATGTTCAGAAATGACTGAAAGTGGGTCAGGTTAATTTAGTGCCTATGGTGCTACCACCTACACGAATATGAGCGGGAAATGTAGCCATGCGCCACAGAAGCTTGGCTTGGTATGACTTTTGAAGGTCACCCATTTGCTTTGTTATATTTATTATTATTATAATATTAGTATTATTGTTGTTGTTGTTAATGAGAAGAAACTTGCATGCTTCTAAAAACAAATACTGGCAATGATACTGATGACGTGAGGGCAATCCATGCACTGATGGATTGATGTTGAATTTTGATTATGAAAAACTGATAGTCTGTGCTGCAGCTCCTCACACTAGATTTCGTAAAAAATTTCATGCTAGAATACATTTCCTGCTTTTTACACGACAGTAAGTTTGAAGGATACTTGTGAGTAACCAAAATGGAACATCAATCCATCAGTACCCTCGTTACACGATCAGTATTACTGTCGGCATTCGTTGAAATTCATTATTATGCGTTTCAAGGCAATATTGGACGATAGATAAACATTTTGCATTGATACATATCGCATTGGGTAAAACCAACCTTGGTCAAACAAACATCGATTCAAACTGTCAATCGGACCTAACACGGTCAATAATACAGACAGTACAATACGCATTAATGCGGACCCAACTCGGTGGTGTTACTGCCAGTATTTCGATATTAAAAAATTCGGATAATCGTCAGTAATCAGAATGGATCATCACTTCATCAGTACTGCGCCCAAACACGATCAGTATTGCTGTCGGTATTAGTTGAAACTGACCTGAAGGTCCGCTTTATAGATTCAGTATTATTGATCAATATTACTCAATACATTTTGGTCGTGGTAACCCATTTGAAAATGCTTTGAAGAGGTGGTTTAGGCTTTTTACCTGGCAGGTGGCAGCACCATAGACGTTAACGTTACCATAAGGTGCAACAACAAGGGATGCAGTCGATATATACGGAACACGCGTGACTATTCAGTTTGAAATATCCGAATTTTTTCAAAGGTTTCAATTTCGAACGGAAAACGGAGGTAAAAAACTGCATTTTTTGTAGGTGGAAAAGACGCCAGCGCCCATGGGATGGCACGCGTCGGCGCAGCTGGGGCGAGTAATGAAAACGTTTGGAGCAAGTCGACATATTGTGTTTGGAGAAAATAATTAATGATTTCTGAAACATTGATTAATGGAGGATCCATCTATGCGCTTTTATGGAGCAGCCATAGGGGGCGAATAGCGTTGAAAAGCCACGGACAATAGGATTGGGATCATCCCCACGTCACTTCCGGTCATCCAATGAACGGTCAACGAGCTTCCAACAAATCGTTCTACCATTCTACCATACTGGCACAATAGAATGAATGAAATCTCGTTTTTCGAAACAAATCCTTAAGTTTTGTCCAGGTGGCCTCATAGATGACGTCGCGACTTTAGGCGCCATCTGTGGTAAAAATCCGATTTTTTCCTCCATTTTCACAGGTGCAACCGAGATCAATTTTGAAACTTGTAGCCATTTTTTACCAATTCTGCAAGCATTTGGAGCTTGCAATTCCTTACGTAATGATTAATTAAGTTGCCGTAAATTAAAAAGTTTTCGTGAAACAATAAACCAGATTGAAAACACTAATGCCTTGTTTGACGAACACGATAATTTGCGTCTACTTCAAACTTTTTACAACAAAATCATATGCACGAGTAGCAATCATTGCCTAGTTCCCGCATTCTTGCAATATTTTTTAAACGAATTATATTTGTAAATTCCACTTTTCATTATTTTTTAAAAAGTCGAATATGTATGAATCACGTAATAAGTCCAGATGTTCAATTACAGCATGATGTTTATAAAGGTCGAAACAACCCAGAAATTTCTTGGATTTTTCGACCTTTATAAACATCATGCTGTCATTGAACATCTAGACTTATTACGTGATTCAAACTTTATGAACAATTCTGCTAAATTTCTCCCTACATGCCAAGAATACATGTATATCATTTGGAAGAAATTGCAGGCTTCGTAAATTAACGCGCACTTGTGAATAAAGACTAGTGTTTTAAGACGTTTCCAAAACACCACAGTAGCATTATGAAGTATCCGGCATGTGACCAGCTGTATACAATTTTTTGCATTTTTTCACATTCAAGAATCTGATATTTTTCACATGCAATTATCTGGTTGTTTACATTTTTTCACATGAAAATCTGATTTTTTTCACATCTTTACCTAATATTTCTCAAAAATAGCTATTTCAAACTAAGGACGCGACCCACCTACAATATTGAGAACGCCATAGGTATTTATTCTTTTTACAAAAGTAAACCACAAATAGTGGATTTCTGCTTGCTTTTCTAAAAAAATTGTATGGTGTCAAATTTAATATCAATGTTTAAGAGAACGCCGTAGGCGAATTTTTTTAATTCGACCAAAAATGGATTTCTAGTATTTTCATGGAAATGATTTAAAAATAATCAAGTTTTAGTACGTGTTTTCTGAACTTAAGGATCTGAATGGTGGAGAATTTCTCAGTTATAAGCTAGATTTCTTTCACATTAACATTAGTAAGATATCAGGCATGCGGTCAGTTGGTATTCAATTTTTCACATCCAAGAATCTGATTTTTTTTCACATGTAATTATCTGTGTTTTTTATATTTTTCACGTGCAAATCTGATTTCTTTCACGTTTTTACCCAATATTTTTGAAAAAATAGCCATATCAAGAGCTAAATAACAGTGCATTTCAAACTACAGGACGCGACCCACCTACAATTGGTATGTTCTGTAAAAAACAATATCTATGGCGTTCTATTGTCATTTTTACCCAATTTTTCACATTTTCCACACAAGGGTATAAATCTTCACATTTTCACACTGGCCTCATGCCTGAATTTCCACATTTTAAGAGGCAATTCGTGTCAAAAATGTGCTTCGAACAAGATTTTTGTGAATGTATTTTGAAACGATTTTTGGACTGTATTAGCGCCATCTGGGAGGCGTCCCGGATATGTGGATATCCCTAGAATGTAAGAAATACAATTTGGCAAATGTAAAACTGTTCTGGTTGGATAGGAAGCTGCAAACACGAAGAGTGGGTCCCAGAGGCCCGTGGTAATCAATCTTTCTTCAACTGCAGTCGCAAGCGGCAAAGGGATCCACTTCTAATTGATTTTAAATAGTTGGAGAAAACAGCGCAAAGACTGATTAACTATTAATTAACAGTAATCTCGTAGATGGTACGTACGAGTGTCCACGCGCCACTTGTGCCTTAATTTCGAGCAGCCTCCTATAATCAATCAATTTCGCCACGAAGACAGCAACAGCAGAAGCGGACACGTTGCATGGGAGAAAACGGAATTGATAAAAGACGAGCCAAAATTGAAGCAATGCAAAACCCTAATTTAATTAGCAGGCCCAAAGAGAGAAAGTGCAGAATGAGAATTTGCAATACTGTTTGGAGGATTTGTTTTACGACACCCGAAGCCGTTTGTAATGTGATCGTGTGGATATGGGCTTTTCGGACACCCTGTAGAATGGATTATGAGCAGAACAAGGAGGAATTCGGAGTAAACAATGAGCATTTTTTTTTAAAAAGTCATTGGTTACAGTAAAGGTATAAACATGGTGCCTACTGGATTTTCATGAGTTTTCAAGACTTTTTCATGAGTTTTTCATGAGTTTTTCATGAGTTTAAATTTTTTTATGTCCATTAAAATATGGGTCTGTTCAAGTTTTATGTCATCGTCGAGACTAAATAGCGATTTTCAGAAACATCATCTACCACTGTTGAAACATTAATAGTGGTTAAAAAACACGACATAGGCGAAATTTTTGGCGAAAATAGCTTGATGACAAATGAAGAATTTGAACCCAAATTTTCTTGTGAATAAATCAAAAGACAAAAAATTCCATGACTGTTGTAATTTTCATGACCTTTCCATGACTGCTATGACCTGAATCTCATTTCATGACATGTATAAAGTAAACGTGTAAAAGAACGTGGTGTTTTAAAGAACCATGAATACAGTAAACGTATAAACGTACGTGGTGTTTTAAAAACCCACAACTACGGTGAGTAAACTTATAAAAGAACGTGGTGTTTTAAAGACCCACGTACATGTATACGTGGTTTTAAAGACCATGTACATACCTGTATATTGTAAACTTATAAAATAACGTTGTGTTTTATGTCTTGAAAATCAGTTGGTACCTTTACAAAATGGAATTACCAAATTACGCCAAATGAAATTGGAACACCTTGTCATTCCAAGCTTGTGATGAATACATTTCCATGACATCCTAAGATATTGGGTGTTCATTGTGTTCGAAATCCAATATCACGTTTAAAAACTGGATCCAAAACAATTCTACATGTAGAACAATTTTACACGTCTCACAAATTTTCATCATTTTTAATTAAATGATAAGTGTCTTTTCATACCCATTCCACTTGACTTGTAAGTAAACTTTCTCAGAGCTATTCACCCGAAGAAAGGGTCAATCATCGAAACGATTTTCAGACACGAACAATCTTATCTTCTCATCGTCTGGTAATTAACTTTGCGGGGAAGCTGTTTTTCGGGAATTTGCATGAGCACCGTAATTTTGAGGGCCCGATAAGCATTTTATCGCTCAAAAATAATAATACCAGATTCGGTAACTTTTTATTTTCGTTTTTTTGTTTTGTTTTTCGTACACGCATAACAGCAGTTTGAAGGGTAGTTACACGTAGGTTCATTCCTTTAGCCGGATTGCTGACCTTTGGTGGTTTCTGCCATGTGTTTGTTTTGCACCAATGGGAGAAATGCCTGGCCTTTTATTTAACATGGCTAATAACATAGCAGGGCAGATGTTTTGTTCCTCCAATGAAGCCGCATTCGAAACGTGCAAAAAAATCACCCATGAAACAAAAAAAACGCAGTGTTTTGAATGGGCCGCTAGGGGCGGTGACGTCACTGAATTCTTCTTACCTTCATCAAATGATAATGGCTGACTACTTGCTAATAATAGTGAACGGCAATCGTGATACAACACAGATTGTAGATTCCACTCGTCACGATTTGCGAAGCCCCACCCACTTTCCCCTACCTGTTTTTGGCCACGCCCCCAGGGGGCGTTCCGAGCGAATGGCAGTCACGAATCAAAGCCGCCATCTTGGATTGCCTTGATCTTAATCAAATTTGGCCGAATAATTGCTCGCTATTACTGCATTTTTTGTCTCAACAATCCCCCCTTTCGTATTTATAGAAAAGTTACTTTAATTGGGTTCAAGCATCAAAAATTGAAAATTATAAAAAGTGTGCGTAATTGCGTTTGAATTATTCATGAAGGGTAATTCGGGGTGCAACATTCATCAGCAGCACACCCCATTGTTTTGAAGTAGGGGCCAGGTGCCCATCTAACCACTTGCCAGTAATGATAAATAATAATAAATGGGAGCAAAAATTGTTTGTCACTTATCGAATAAGTTTTTTTTCCCCATTTATAGATAGGATCGAATTGTTTCACTTAAAAATAAATTATGACTGAAAATAGCAATTTGAAATGGAAAATAAACTTTGCGATTTAACACAAAAGAATTAAAGAAAATTTAGATTTCAGTATACGTTTAATTTTTATAAAGTAGCTGTTAAAAAAATTTTTTTTAGAAGTTTACATGTGTGGTCTTGTTTAAAGCAACGATATTTAGAAGTTTGGAAAATCACGTTATTTTGCAATTTAACTGTTTTTTTCAAAATGCGGCAGTTGTTGACTACGAATTTCTTTTAAAAGTTCAGATTGTCCTTTTAGAATCTCGTTCTTTTAGAATTTCTGATGGTTTTTTTTTTAAATGCTCGTTCTTAAAAATAATGGTTATTGTTGACTACGTACAGTATTTCTTTTTGAAGTTTATATGGTCCTTCAAAACACCACGTTCTTTTATAAGTGTACAATATACATGGGTTTTTAAAACGGTTCACGTAAAACGGAATAATTTATTATTCATGACCCAAAGCTAAATTCGTGAAAATAACACGTTTTAGACAATAATGGAAAGTATTATTTGGAATGACGATTGGTTCAAATTTCATATGGCTTTCTACTCTATAGTTCCATTTTTTTTAAAGTGAGTAGATTTTTAAACAATTAGTCGATTTATGACAACAAGCCTGTTTCTTGTCAATGACATATTGTTTTATACATTGAAATGACATAAGATGTTCCAATTACACATGCCTTAATTCTCTAATTCCAAACGTGACATCCGATTTTCGTGACATGTAAAACGGAATATTATTTTATGATGCCGAACTTAGCCTATCTTTATGGAAGTAAGTCATCAATAATACGTTTTTCGTAATGTGTGGTGACTTGGAATAACATAAGGTGTTTCAACCTCATTTGCCATTGTACCCTAATACAGTTCCATTATTTAAAATGTTGCATCTGATTATTCTAACAACATTCCAATTTACCATCCATAGTTTTAATTCCTGATCAATGAAAAATATCGTTGTAAAATGATGCATATAGGGATTAGCATCATTATATAGTTTTATTGGCTCAGTCGTCATACACGAAAATAGAACATTTGGTTGTGCAAGGACAACAGGTGGAGCTAATTAATATTCGCACAGAAAAAAATACATATATGCATTTATATACGAACGTTGCCAACTTTTGAAAACTGATAAAACTGATGTTTTCATTCACGCAAATGCAACAGATGGCAAACTAGCAAAACTGATAAAACCCCTGTGAGTGGCATCAGCAGCTATTGCAGTAGCGTGATCTCCACCAGCAATGATTCATGTCTGATAAAACAGATTGTATTTTATTGTGTTGCTGCGAATTAATAAAAAGAAATTACGAGCCTTATCAAAAAAAAAAGCGAATCCACTTCACGAATTAAATTCGTCCCAAAGAGCTTTTTAATGAAATCGCCTAGTTTCATTAAAGCTAATAGCTGGCGTATCATAAACAGTGAACTCTGACCTCGAAATCAGTTCCACTATTTAACACTTATTGCAAGAGATACACATGCACACATCAAGCCTATATGCTGCACTAGATACAAAGTCGGACTTTGTGTCACAGAAATGTCGATCCACACTTAATAGCTAAATCAGGGACATCGATATGGGACCTAATGTATACAAAACAACCTTGCGCTGAGTGTGTATCCAGACATGTCCTGTTTAAGTTCTGATTCGACAAATTTCGATGTCTCGCGACTGTTACGATACAATATCCACGCGGTTTTGGTCTCTTATTTGAAATGGGATACAATGGATACGTTTTTGTATCCCCGAAAATTGAAAACTTGATACAATGTCGCGGAACTTGCGTAAACATCTAAATAGAGCGAACAAGTTACTAGACAGTCGACGATAGCACATGCTCGTTTGAAAAAAGCAACGTCAATGGTGCATGACGTCACTAGAAATCGTACTTTAAGACTACTAGATTTACATATTAGGTGTGGACATTGAACAATATCTATATAGTTTGTACAATCCATACCCAAAGTCTCGCAACTGTCTCAAGAAGTCACCCAAATATTTCTAGATGTCCTTTTACATTCTCTCCCAACAAAGTTTCTGATGGGTACTGAGCCAGCGCGAGATTAGCGTAGAATGCAGACAGAATTTTGTACCAAAAATCGTCAGTCATCAGAATTTCTCGAGATACTGTCCCGCAACAGTCTCCAGAAATGCAACAAATGTCTTCGGGCATTATATAGACAGTTTCGATACATTGTTGCCCGAAATTGTTCCTGATGGTTACTATGTCAACGTGAAATTCGCGTGCAATGGGAGACAGAATTTTGTATTGAAAGCCGCCAGACATAATTTGTCGTGATACAGTCCCGCAACAGCCTCCAGAAATCCCGCAAATGTCCTCGGGCGGTCTCTCGACTGTCTACAGAAATGCCGCAAATATCTTCGGGCGGTCTCCCGACAGTTTCCAGAAATCCCGCAAATGTCTTCGGGAGGTCTCTCGACTGTCTCCAGACGATCTCGAGACAGTTTCTATGCTGTCGTTCGAACTTGCTTACGATGGTCACTATGCCAACGTCAATCTTGTATCGAAAGTTGCCAGTCACCAGAATTTGTCGCGATACAGTCCCGCGACAGTGCCCAGACTTTGTATCGAGACTTTTTTGCAAAAACTGCGTGGGATAAGCAGTTTCAATTTCTGAAACAATATCGTATACCTGATAACAAACAGGGGTGAAAAAGCGAAGAAATGACTAATTGCGTAAGCACTTCACTTCAAGTACATGTAGGTGTAGTTTTCGAAACGCAAGTACATGTACAGTGTACATGGTACGCCAAATTCATCGCCTAACCGAGTTTGCACTATTTGTGTTTGACCCCAGACCGGAAGTTGAAATTGATTGAATTTGAACCCGCGACTTGATCATTAATAAGCCCTCTTTTGCTGGCCTTTTTCTGCTCGACTGAAGCGCAAAGAGCGTCGAAATGGGCAGTCATTTGTCTCTCGCTAATAAGGAGAAATTCAAGAGGCTCTTTCGCTCTCTAATAATATAAATGCTGGATCCATGCATCATTCTTAACTCACGAGGGTGTAATTAACCGAAGTGACAATTAGCCTAATAGGAAATGCTCCCTGATGAATGCGTGGCTTTAATTAAGGCATCATTTGCATCTATTTGGACTGCGAGCGACCCCGAGGGCCTCCAGAGCCGCCATCTTGGGGGTCGGAGGTCAGTGCTTCCGGCGCTTTCGCGCATACGCAATGACGCTACAGTGGCATTCCACAGCATCCGAGCTCAGTCCCTGTACATGTATGTTCAAACGTGTTCAGTTCTGTGCCCTATACATGTATTATGATCCAACGTGTCCAAAACGCAATGGAATGAGAGACTTCTGGAAAGCATCTTGACTAAAAAATCATACGTGTTCGTAACCATTACGTTCCAACGTGCTCAACTCTGCCTCCTAAATGTTTCAAGGTGTTCAGCTCTACCTTATGTATGTTCCAACGTGTTCAGCTCTGTCTCATATGTTCCAACGTGTTCAGCTCTGCATTATTCATGTAATGTATGTGCCGACGTGTTTAACTACCTTCTGTATGTTCCACCGTGCTCAGCTCTGCCTCCTAAATGTTCCAACGCGCTAAGTTCTGAGTTTTACATGTATTAAGTTCCAACATGTTCAGCTCTACTTCCTACATGTTCCAAAGTGCACAACTCTGTCTGAAATGTTCCAACGTGTTCAGCTCTGCCTCCTACATGTTCCAAAGTGTACAGCTTTGCCTCCTACATGTTTCTAAGTGTACAGCTCTGCCTTCTACATGTTCCAAAGTGAACAGCGCTGTCTCTTATTATGTTACAACGTGTTCAGCTCTGTGTCCGATACATGTATTGTGTTCCCACAACTTCTGGAAAGCATGTTGACTGTGAAACATCAAATGTGTTCGTAACCATTCCGTTCAAACGCGTTCAGCTCTGTGTCCTATATTTCGAACGTGTTTAGCCCTGCCTGCTACATGTACCAACGGGTTTAGCTCTTGTCGCCGTGGGAAGAATATTCCTCGAAATTTTAGATGTTCATAAAAGATGGGACATTATTTTAGATGTTTTGTTCCAAAACTTCTCATTCCTTCTGTTTTACGAATTCTCCATGAGGGAAAATGATAATAAACGAATTGTTCATTACAATAACCGATGATTTTACTGTGTATTTGAATACGATAACATTATCCGCGCGGTCACATTAAGGGGAGTCCACTGTATCACCATTTGAGCGCCACCTAGGGGTCAGTGTAGCGCGACTTTTGGAGCTAAAGGCCACCGTCGCTAGGCGACGCTAACGACGCTTCCCAGAGGGGATTTCCCCTTCTATACGTCGTTTTGGAAGCATTTACACGTTATTAATTGTAATTATCCTCTCGATTTTTGTGGATGAAATGACGCCCCACAATCCTTTCGTCGTTGTCTTAAACGGGCAAGTGAAAATAGAAACACGATTGATATACGGGGAGGGTTGGTTGATTCTCAGAGAGTTATAGCGAGAGAATCGGGATGACAGATTCCTGAGTGACAAATAGAAAGCGAAGACGACGGCCATTTTTCTTCGTTGCTGACTAAATGCGAAGACGTGCGTATTACACTGTACGCTTACAACTGTTCTTATGTCGGGACTTGAGAGAAATGCCGATTTCGATCTCAACAGAGTATAAAACACCATCTTTATGTCCCAGCAGCAACATGTACAAGATCTACAGACAGCACCACAGTCAGCTAGCAATTGTTTAACAGGGCCTAAAACTGGGATTCATGCAATAGGATATACTGTACCCTAAAACTGGTATACACTGTACATAGGTAGACATGCTAAAGATAATATTTATTGGCTGATATCCTACAGCAAATTGAGTTGATTGGGACCTCCTATAAAACGGGTTTACTTGGGAGACTTCATCTGACTGATAGTCACTGGGACACACCCTAAAACTGGTATACATTGGGAGACAAAACTATTTATTAGGAGACATCCTAACTGATATTAGTTGGGAGAATTCATTGGCAAAACATCCCAAAACTGACAGTCATTGGGAGACATTCAATTAAACTGGAATTCATTGTGAGACATCCTGCATCTGATATTAACAGGGAGTTATCTTAAAACTGATATTCATTGGGAGTATACCCTAAAAATGATGTCACCTTAAACATCCAAGACATCATAACACTGGCATTAATTGGCGAAACATGCCAAAACTGACATTCATTAGGAGCCATTCCAAAACTGACATTCATTAGGAGCCATTCCAAAACAACCTTTCATTGGTAGACATTCCAAAACTGACATTCATTGGGAGGCGTTCTAAAACTGATAGTCATGCACTGGAAGACACTAAAACATAGTCATTGGGAAACAACCCAAAACTAACATTCATAGGGCAACCCAAAACTAACATTTACATTGGGAGGCATTCCAAAACTAAAATTTTCATTGGGAGATATCCCAAAAGTGACATTCATATTGGGAGACATCCCAAAACTGACATTCATATTGGGAGACATCCCAAAACTGACATTCATATTGGGAGACATCCCAAAACATGTATTCTTTGGAAGACATGCTGAAACTGAGTCACTGGGAGACATCCCAAAACTAACATTCATATAGGGCACCCCAAAACTGACGTTCATTAAGAGCCATCCCAAAACTAACATTTATTTGGAAACGTAATAAAACTGATAGTCATTGGGAGACATCACAAATGTAACATTCATAGGGCATGCCAAAACTGACATTCATATTTGGAAGGCATACTAAGCCCGATATACTGTTGTCGTTAGAATAATCCTAAAACTGATAAGAAACCCTACGAACAGTATTTTCTGAGACAACTTATCCAAATAACATCCATTGGGACTGCCCAATACTTATTACACCCTAGAAATTTAAATGGTTGGTGGCTTGGTGCAGGGTATCTGGTATGACCGAAATGCCCATACATGTACATGCAACTGTCTGATGTACACCAGGCAACCAGCAGACAAGACGAAAACAAGTTGACAACTGGACGGGAAAGTGCGCATGTGTGGGCGACATTTCAATCTGATATACATCTGCATCTTAATTTGAGCAAAGGGGTCATTAATTATTGAGCGGCCAGTTAGTTCCCAGGCACCCAGGCGCGTGCGCCAATCAGCTGGCACTAATTAAAGGCATTTTGCCATACGCTTATCCTCCACCATTATGCAATTACAACGGCACTAATAAAGACGCGAACGTCAATTACGCATTGGTTGTCAATGGCGGTCTTATTAGAAACGAAAACGAAAATTGCGAAGCTTTGGACGTTGACGTCCCGACCGGGCCAGCAAAACGAAAACACGGAAGGCGAATTAGCGCCGTCAGAAATTACGATTTAAAAGAGTTGTCACGAGCCATTGTCATAACAAAGATACGTGGACGTGATCGTTACAACTGACAAGAGACATGAGACACGTCACGAAACAGAATGGAAGTAGGCCATGTTCTGACTATCAGTGAGCTGACTATTGGATGGAGGACTATTGGATTTGGCATTGCAAATTCCATGACTTTCCCATTACTTTTTCGAGACTTAAAAAATTGTCCAAGCCTATTATAATATGGGCTAGTTCAAGTTCAGGGTGTTTACTGGATTTGGTATTGCAAATTCCATGACTACTTTTTCATGACTTCAAAAAATTGTCCATGCCCATTAGACTATGGGGTCGTTCGAGTTTTATGTCATGACTACATGTAAATAGCGATTTTCAGAAACATTATCTACCACTTTTTGTGAATCAATGAAAAGTTAAATTCCATGACTCTGTTGTAAATTTATTGGCTTTTCCATTATCCTAATACAAATTGTCAGACTTTTACATGACCTGAAACTCATTTCATGACTTTTCCATGACTTCCATGACCAGTAGACACCCTGTGTCTATGATATTCCTCCAGACCTGATTGTTAATCTGGGTGTATACTGGGTTTGGTATTGCAAACTCCATGACTTTTTCATGTCTACAAAAAATTTTTCATGCTTATTAGAATATGGGACCATTCTCATTCAAATTTTATATCATGACTAAATAGCGATTTTCTGTAGCATTCTACAACAGTGATGACATGATTATTGGCCAAAAACACGTCGTAGGCAAAATTTTTCGCGAAAATAGGTGACAAATGAGGAATTTAAACAAATTTTTATTATGCTGTAAATTTCATGACCCTGATGTAAATTTCATGTCGTTTCCATGACTACCATGAATATGAATTTGATGACAAATGATGAATTTTAACCCAAATTTGTATTTTATGAATCAATCGAAGGCAAAAATTCCATGACCCAGGTGTAAAATTCATGACTTTTCCATGACTTCCATGACATGAATTTTATTTCATCCCATTTTAAAATATAGAATGTTTTACTTTCAGCTGTTAAACATAATTTCAAAAAAGTTGAAGACAGACAGCCAGACAGACCATTATGCTGTGTGATTAACCTTTAGGAAACAAAATGAAAGGGTTCCAGAAACTTCTTAGGGGGTGCAACATCCAAGAAATTCCAATAAAACAATACTTCCAAATACCACTCAAGACTAAATACAATTTTGTTTAATGAAAGAAAATGGAAGCCTTCCAATCCCATTTGAAAAATACTGTACAGAATACGTTTCACTATCATTCTAGAAAAAAAGAACATGTTCTATTTGCTGATCCAACGCGTTGCACATACAGCACATTGTAGAAAGCACACTGATGGATGAAGCCGATCGCTGAACCGTTCACAGGAAATTCAATCACATTTAATGTCATTTAAATTTCGTGTATTGCCGAACTGTTTACACAAGCATTAGCATATTAAACGGTGGGGTTTTGGGAGATAGGCATCAAGGGAAAAGGGACCATCTGGAGCGCCGCATTTCCAACAGATGAAAATTTCAGAAATTTCAGCTTTTACCAATTATAGGTTTTCACGATGATTGAAGATAACACTCGATTATTGAAATAATGAATATTTACACTAAATTAGCGAATGCGGGAGATAAGAGCCAGGCGATCAATTAGTACGACGACTAATAACATCGTAATATTTTAATTACGGGAAATGCGTTTGTTTATCTACAGCTAATTCTCGTTTTATGATTTCTCGACTTTCCCAAAAAATTACTGCAACAAGAAAAACCATTACATCAGAAATGCATTTTCAATATTATGAAAAATAGCTTTGCTGCACTTTTATAAATTGTGTTGGTTTTAGTCACACGGCACCAAACTCCGACTATTTGAAAAACATGTCCTTAACAAGTATTTGGGGGCGTTCAAGTATTATGTCATCATTTCAATTTCAATTTAGAATTTGGGGGGGAGGTAAGCCAAACTATGACGTAAGTGAGGCGGGGGCGATCAAATGATGATGCCATCATTACTGTTTTATACATTTTTTTGAATTTGGGTTAAAACCCATCATTTGTGACTCAGGTTTGTAACTTAATTTGTAAAAAAATTCCACTTAAGGCGTTTTTTCATATCATTGTTCACCGATCAAATTTTTAGACAAATTCGAAAAATTTGTTTGATCAATGCTTACGTCACCATAAGGGGGGGGGGGGTGACTCAGTTTTGCAAACAAATCCACATACGGTGGTTTTCTATCATTTGTTCATCATTACTTTTATGAGCCAAAAATTCGGCATTTCAATATTTTTCAATTTAATTTATTACACCATAGTAATCATCTGGGATGACATTTGGTGAGGGTTGTTTAAATTATTATGACATTGCATACACAAATGATATGAAAAAATGAAATTCTATTTCTGATCAAATTTTAAGACAAAATCGACATATATTTTGGCAATAATTACGTTATAATAAGGAGGTTCATCTTTTTGTGACCCAGTATTGCAAAAAATAGGGTGTCTACTAGGCTAGGTATTACAAATTCCATGACTTTTCATGACTTTACAAAAATCTCCATGTATATAAGCCATTTTCAGAAATACTACCACATTAAAGACATGCTTATTGGCCAAAAAAACTTAGGCGAAAATTTTTTTTGCGAAACTGGATGATAAATTATGAATTTTAAATCAAATTTGTATTTTATGAATCAATCAAAGGCAAAAATTCCACGACCCTGATGTCAATTTCATGAGTTGTCCATGACCTCCATGACCCGAACTTCATTTCATTAATTTCTTTGGTTTCTTAGATGTTGTATCATTTGCTTCATTATGCCAGGTTTTGGTCAATGATTACGTTTTGCACACAAAAATCCACCTATGGCGTATTTTTTATATCATGTGCTTCAATAATTTCTTTATCATCAATCCTCATTTTTGATTAAATTTACAGACAAAATCTATGTTTTGGTAAGTAATGACGTCATCATTGGGGGTGAGGCCTGGAATCGACGACAGATGATGACATGGGGGTCAGAAAATTGCTAAAAGGTGATGCCATAACATTTGAACGCCCCACGCACATCGAGGTCGCTCGCCATTGGTTGGTGTGCGTCACGAGGTCACAATTCAAAAATTCAAAATGGCGTCCCATAGTTTGTGGGGCACGTTTGCTTCTGCAGCAGCTTTTCTGCAACGTTGTGTGCGCGAGAGATGCTCTGTATTTTATTGCCATCTTGCTAAAGATAATTGGGATTTTAAATGGGGCCATTAGGCAAGAAAAAGGCCCATGCAGATTATTCATACTGAAAATGGATTCATTTTATGCTAAATAGGAGGGGCTATATTTACGGCAGGAATGTGGGGTAAAAAGAGGGGCAAAACGCCAAATAATTGTTTTAACTCCGATGACGACATTAGGGGGACACGTGACGTTACCAGAAATGCAAATGAGGTTCCCCCAATTTCTGCGAATGATTAAACGCGTTACGCGCCATCTTGCAGCGCAATTCATCAGAAAAACGTGCGACAAAAAATGATGCGAAATAATCGTCTTAATTCATGAAGAAAAAAAAGTTCATCAAAAAAATGTATTAGGGTGCCAGGGGTGGGGGGAAGTACTAGCAAAGGGGTAACGTTTCAAATCCTTGATTGGGTTTGTGTACTGCGAGGGTAAGGGATAAAACGGGGGTAAGGTATATAAAAAAAGCCATTCGGGTCCCCAAATGCGCTTGTAATCAGACGTAATTGCAACAATACAATGTTCACATGTGAACGCATTAACTGGGGTTTATATCGCAATGGCAGATGAAGATGAGAAATACTTAAAAAATAGCATTGTAAAAACGCATTTATAACGAGCGAGTGGAGTAGGAGAGATAAAAACCTTATAACGTTGGAATATATTACTCATCTTCTCATTAAAACAATATAAGAAATTGATGTCGGTGGTTGATGAAATTCGCTCCGTGCTGAATTATGCATCGGAGCGGGGAGTTTTAGCCCTGATGGCTTCATAAAAAACCAAAATTAAAAATAACTTGCAAAAACCAGAATTTATTAATCATTCCCAGGGTAGGTAGGTGGGAAGGGTGTCGTTGCGCACCCAGCGCCACACTGCGGGCATTCCGGAGAGAGAAGTGAACTCAAATGAGTACTTTGACTTCACAATTTTTACATTTTTAATAAAGGTTCCATTTTTAACGAAGGTATAAGGTTATTGAGGGACACGGTTGGGGGATATTTCACAAATCGGTCAACCTCTCTAAGATGACTACCCAATGGCTGTCGCAAACTGGTCAACCTATGGAACGAGGCTTGCACAGAATTTTAATTCTGTGAACTGTATGTACTTACATTTTATAGTAATCATTCATGAAGAATCGTATTAAAATGTTCATAATACAGTACCAGTATTGCTACTTTGCTGCAAATTTCTCCAGCAAATACACGTACAGTACAGCAGGAGTACTGAAGGGGTTCAAAATGAACTCTTGTACCTCTATATAGACAATTACTGTTCAGGGGTGTACAGTATAAGTTTTACAAGCAGCCAAAAATTTAATCATCCTTCACATCACATGTTGAGACCATACTGGTCAGCATGCAGATAGTGAGTTACTATTGTGTGTCATAGTTCAAGTGGTCAACATACAACATTCAGAGGGGTAGGTGGTTAACATGCAACATACAGAGATGTAAGGTGGTCAACATGTAGAGGTCACATTCCATCGAGTTAATGTGATGACCATCCGATAATTAAAATGTGGTCAACATAGGTGGTCAACTTTGGAGGTTCTACTGTAAATTTAAACCAGGGTAGCAGTCAAAGACAGCTCAGTTATATGGCACGAGTTTTACAGTCACCGCCCACAGCGAAACCTCTTTATAAAGACCACTCATGAGTTTTTTTTCTGAGCATCTTAAACTAAATTTGAGTAACATGTCCACACTTCTACAATTATTTTTCTGATTTCCAGGTCATGTTACCGTCAAGTTTTCTGATCTTTTTCTATAGATAAACGCGCTGCTATGGAATGAAAGATAAATACCATACTACATTTTTAATAAGTTCGATGAATCAAGTTTTAACAAGTTTAATGTACAATACGTATCATTGGCTTATAATTAAATCAAGTTGGAGATTTTTTAACCCAAAAAATTGTTTTGCAATCCCTTCTATTGTACACTATGCATACACCTATGGATTTAATTATTCAGCTTATTAAGCCAGAAATTTTTTAACACAAAAATTTGTTTTGCAATCTCTTACATCAATTTAGAATAAATTATTCAGATTATACCTATATAAACTTCTCCGAGTTTCAGTAAAAAAATGCATTTTTATTTCAAATTTCTTGATTTTCCACCATTTTAGTTCCCTGACATTTCCCTGATGTCCAGGTAGTGTGAGCACCCTACCTTAATTCACAAATTGCAAGATCTCATCAGAATACACCATATGGGGTGGAGAACATGATGTAAATATTATCAGACTTGGCAAAAATGTAATGCTGGCGACATAGTGAAGAGCTGAAAGGGCAACTTCGATATATTCCCTGCTTAGCCAAATCTCCAGATTTGAACAGTGAGGTATACATGCAAACATCCAGACTATTATCCTAATTGTTGTGGTAATAAACACAGGTCTCGGATCAAATTCTGCAATGTTTCATTTCTGAGATTCCCAATGAAAAAGGGAATTTCCCCTATTTACTGCCAAGCCGCCATTATACTGAAGAGGTTCAAAATGAACTCTTCTACATGTACCGCTATAGAGACAGTTACTGTTCAGGGGTGTACAGTATAAGTTTCGCCAGCAGCCAATAAATTTAATAATCCATAACTTTACATGTTGAGATCATGCTATTCAACATACTGAGAGTAAATTACTATTTTGTAATATAGTCCAAGTGGTCAACATACAACATACACTGTACATGTATGTGGTCAACTTTGGAGGTTCTACGAGTACTGTACTTGGTTAGGTTTCCACGAAGGCCACTGAATTGCGGTACGTGTTCGTCCGTCAATGTAAACACATCAGTGTCCCAATGGCAAGAGAGAATGGATCCTCAATGGCCAATGTTACTGCTGGCGTGCATGCCTTTTCCGAGATTTCCGCTCGTTTACTGCGTTGAAAACGTGCTTCAGGAGAGAAACAGACGTTTATTTGTCCTTATTGACAGAAGTGACACGGGGAACACACTGCGACGACAGAGATACGGACCATTCAATGACAAGTCGAGAATAAACATAAATAAGACCGTTGCAACATGGCACTTCCAACGAGACAACTACATGTATACATGGCTATCTGGCTAGCAACCAGGAACCAGCCACAAGGAATGGAAAACGACCCTTCACTTACAACGAGCAATTGCCAAACAACCACATTACTGACATGCCAAGATTGTGAACATGCTATTTTCACGTTAACATATTCCACGTGTACAAGTCTTAGACATGATGGTCCTTCCTGTAGCATGTCTTAATTTGTCTATAATACGTTTGGAACATGTTCGATTTCGTACTTTCAAGTGAGGTTGTAATAGAATATTTTGATGAATATGTAAAATATCGACTATAGATCGAAATGGGTCAAAATTTGCTCACAACTCGAATTTTCAGAACGTTATTAGCAAGTTTCAATGTGCGTTATTTATGTTTCCAAAATATGTTCCCAAAATGTTGATGTTGAGACCTTCCCAACAAACCATGACATCATAACTGTTTATGATTAACATGAATTCTGTAAAACTAATCAAAATTACATAAAAATGCCAGAACAAAAATAAACAGATGAACGTTTTGCAAAACTGGATCACAAATGATGGAACTTAACCCAATTTTTTTAAATGACGACTCAACCTTTGGGCCCCATCCCTCTCCCAAAGACGGTGTCTTCCCCTTACAAAAATGTATCAGGATTCAAGGACAGAGTTCCCAATCAAATTCTCAATTTGATTTCTCTAACATTTACATGCAATTTTTTTTTAAAAAAATAAGTAAAACGATGGATTTTATCCCAAATTTGTATAAATTTGTCCTTGAATTTAATTATTTTTATAAATTTTTGATAAATTCCATTTGCTGGTGCAAACTATCTCAATTTCGCTGACATTTTCACGAATTTTTGTAAATTGCCTGACATTCCCTGACTTTCCAGAAAGTGGGAACCCTGAAGGAAACCTGAGATTAACAAAAGTTTCGTTACAAAGTCACAGATGGCGCTACGTTATCGAAATGTCATTTAAAACAAAAGAACGTTTTGATTTAATATTTTTTTGGAATGGTTAATATACTTGTATACCAAGGAATATGCCATGCTCCCAAATGACCCTTAATGTTCTTGTGACATTTTATCTTTTTGGTGTTTGGCCAACGTAAAGTAAAACTAGCCTAAAAGAGTAATTTCCGTAGCTGCCCCACCGGCAGACAATCACTGCTAGCGCGCGTCTAGTGAGAAGCCCGCTTTCGCGCAGCGTCCATGGCGTGGCAGGGCACATTCCGAAGTGCAGTCGAAAATGTCCGAAAAAGTGTCACATTCGCCGCCTTTTAGAAACGCACTCGCAGCCAGCTTTAATGGGCCTGCGTTAGTACGTGCCTCTGATAATTGTGAGCAGTAAGAGATATCATCATTTGTGGAAATGACTCATTTTATTATGTTGCAGCAATGAAAAGCTCCCATTTAGATTGGATTACTCGTCGGTTAACTCGTTTTCCGCGGCCCGGAGTTAGGGCCCTGGAACAGGGTCGTAAACGAGCGTGGAATTACCTGCTTCGGGGTTGCATCAAACGCAGAAAAAGACAAAAATTAGGGCTACTTTTGACTTTCCAATGTGTTTGCTTTTGTTTATTGGGCACAGCGTCTATCTCCCCTTATTAATGCTGGGTGTCGGGGGGGCCAGGGGCCAAAGGGGCCACCTCCACCCCCGCGCCTAGGCCTTAATTCTTACTGGCTCAATATCAATTGTGAAGGCTCTGGAAACGTTTCATGGAAAGCAAACATATGGCTTCATTATCTTTTATCACCTCGTAGTTAATTGAAATGTGAATCAATACAAACACAAATTAGCAGTTTAACAAGAGGAACAGAGCCCACGAATTTCTATATGGCAGGCGACGAACGACCCAAGTAGAATCGAAACCTAAAACGACGGGAAATACCGTGGATGGCGAATGAGAAATTAAGGGGAATTGGAACAGCGAACATAACATGGAACGAAAGGGGTGCAAAACTGGGATGGGACAAATTGATACATTAACATGGAGAACGTGCATGTATCGTCTTTATGAGATAAATAGAAAACAAGAGCATATAGTGCTGTATTTATCTAGTTTTGGAAAATCTTGAAAACATAGAATTAACAGGGAAACTGGAAAGACATGGGATAGTCAGGGTGAGCTAGGTGGTTTATTTCGAAGTCAGGGAAACTCAATATCAATATTAAGTTCGCATTCGCGAGGCTAATAATTGACATTTGCTGTGATTATAGGTAAGAATATTAACATTTTAATGAAATAATGATATATGGCGGCTGTATATTTTAGAATGCAACCCCCTACAGAAGTTATTTTTAATAAGCATTACTAAGAATCTCTTGCTAAAAAACATAATAAGATTTAAGTAAGTTTTTTTAGCAAGTGATTCTTCTAAGAATTAATAAGAATCACTTGCTAAACAATTTACTAAGAATTAAAAGGAATCACTTGAATTGATTTTGGCCTGCCTGTACGCATACATGTGGCATACATGTACGTCAAATTTTGTAATTTTAAATTTAGTGGTCAGGGTGGTAAGGGAAATTTGTTAAAACATGAAAAGTCTGTGAAGTTGAAAATTCTGTGATTATAGTTAAGAATATTAATATTTTAATTAAATTATGATACATGGCTGCTGTATAATTTAGAATTCATGCCGTACAGTAGCTATTTTTAATAAGCATTATTAACAATCACTTGCTAAAAAACTTATATTAAGTGATTCTTCTAAGAATACTTGTAAGAAGAATCATTTTTCTAAGAATTCTTCTAAGAATTAAGAAGAATCACTTGTAGAATTGATTTTGACATATGCAGTATTTAGTCCTTACATTGGCATACGTCCAATTCTGTCATTTTAAATTTAGTGGCATGGTGCTAAGGGAAATTTTTTAAAACATGAAAAGTCTGCGAAGTTGAAAATTTCATTTCTGACACAGTCAGGCATGTATCTCTACATGTACATGTATATGGAGAAATTTCCCTTTTAATTCATTCAGCACTGCACTGTTGGGGGCAAAACTTATTTGAAATTTTCTGTGCCTATAGGTAAGAATATTAATGTTGTAATGAAATTAAGAGACATGAGTGCTAGTGTAGTTTTCCAGAATTCATTCCCAGTAGCATTTATTTATTCATAAAAATTACTAAGAAACACTTGCTAAAAAATTTACTACAGTAAGAATTAATAATAAACAGTTAAATTAATTAATTTTGGCCTATACATACATTTAGTCTTGCCAATCAATACAAATACAATTCCTTACATTAGCATATGTCAAATTTTGGCATTTTCAGTGGTTAGACTGATCGGAAAAATTCTTAGAGACTTTAAAGTCAGGGAAGTTGTGGGAATTTTTTCTTTAAAATATCAGTTAATTAGCAGTTTAGAAAATTTCCCACTTTTTAATTGTGATAGCTCATATTACAGATTTTTGTTCACATTTCTTCACAAGCAAATATCTAGTTTTTCCCCAAACCCCCAAATCCCCAATGATAGATTTAACATTAATTTAGGCAGCATTTTTAGAAAAACCAGATCTCCGATGATGAATTTCAACCAATTTTTGCCACAGCAGTTTGCAATAAAATATACATGTAGGAATATATAGGAATTTTCTAAAAAATACTGCATAGGAATATATAAGCTTAGGACTACCTCAAAAACATAGGAAATATAGCCTGAATTTACAGCATGAATTACGATCCTGCCAATCCTGACCAATAATCCAATTCCGAAGCAAAAGTTGAGGTCCTTACCATCTCATTGACAGCAATTGAAACGTTTTAGTTTAAAAGCCACACACGAAGGGGGCGTGGCCAACACGCACAGCGCCGCCTACCGAGGCGTATTGTTTGTTTATTAAAAATGTTTTTGTTCAGTATATTCGGTATAGTTTCAAATATTTCAAAAGTCCTTTTCAACAAGTTCAAAAGCGTGTTTTAAACTTCTTAATGCACGTGGGGCTTAACTATTTAATTAAATAGGACATTTTCTTTTATGCGACACAAGAGGTGACAAGATGGCGGCCAAAGCGCGGTGTGTGTTCTTCGCTCAATATTTACGATCCATTGAAATTAGAAAAGTTGAGCTTCTCTCCTTGCTTTTAATATTAAAACATTTGCACACGCCCTCGCACGCATTTATAATATATTCTTCTAATAAGGATGTCATTACGAGTGTCATTTACGATTGAATTTTCGAGACCCTCCTCTTAATGTAAAGATGCGTTTGAAGGGGGTTTGGGCGCAGTTAACCCCCCACCTTAAGTATTTTTTTCCCTACTTTGCTCCTTTTGTGCCATAATAACACAATGAGTGAAAACCAAACTTTAATGTTTACTTTTAGTACCTCGCAAAGACACGCGTTTAACATAGGGCCGTAATTAAAACGGAAAAGAGTTATATTCGATGCAGATTTGCGGCAACGGCTTTTAATAACACACGAGGACGTCGAGGGGACACAAGGGGAAATCCCCCACACCGGTGGGGGGCGACGCAACAAGGGAACAGCGTCTTGACAGGGGGGCAGTGCTAAAAAAACAGCTTGGCTCTTGGAAAAGCCTTGTGTCAAACATTTCAAGCTGTTTTAACACATCTAATTATCAAAATTTACTAAAATTCTAGATAACTTTGTCCACAGGATCACAAATATTTACGTAAACCAGAGAAAAAGTAAGTTTCTGGATAAGTCAAATTTGGAAACTTTGTAGAGAATTTGTTGAAAACTTTGATAAGTAGTCCACTGCCATATTTATCATTTATATCAAATTCAGCTTTTCTGAGATATTAATACCAATCCAAATCGGTGAGCAACAACAGATTTTCAGATTAGGAAATATCCATAATGATGGAAACGTAAAGAATTTATTTAAAACTTTGATAAGTAGTCCACTGCCATATTTATCAGTTAGGAACGCTGAAGGCGAAATTTGTTTAAAAAAATTAGCAGAAATAATGGATTTTAGGTGTAATTTAGTTGGTTTTTCATAAGGAATAGCAGGAAATGTATATAAAAACGCCATAAAGTGAAATGTTTAAAAAAGTAGATCACAAATACAACTTTTCTGAGATACTAATACCAACCAAAATGGTTGAACCACAACAAAATTTTCAGACACATAAATCCCCTGACTTTTCCAAACAAAATCAATTTCCCTGACTTTGCCAGGTTTTCCAGACGGCCAGTCGCCCCGA
>JAQGAF010001309.1:0-32625 GCA_034687865.1 Kryphioiulus occultus | reverse complement strand
TTCCTCCCTGCGGCTAAATTTCCAGGTGGACGGTCTGCCCCCTGGCGTTGGTGATGGGCCCAATAGGTGCGAAAATATGCCAACGTTAAAAATTCCACAAACAAACAAACAAACAAACATAAGCCAGATTTAATTTTAGCTTAAGTCTTAGTTTAAAATCATCATTATAGTTGGAATATTAAACATGAGTTTAATATAAAATAATTAGGATCATTAGTAGTGACAGGAATTAAGTGTTGCATGATATTACTGAGTATTTGCATAATCTGTCTGCACTTACATAAAACTGATTTGTTTCAAGTTCCAATTTATACCGAAAGCCAGTGTATGTTATAAATGCGGCTTAATAATCCCCACTAAGAATTCTACGAAGCCACTGACATATAGTATCTCCACTACTCTGCAGTTTTAGTTTTATTCTCTTCATCGTTTTTAGTTGCTTTAATGCATCCATGCCTGCTAAGAAAAACGTGTGGCTTTCACGTCAAACAGTTTCCAGGAATTGTTAATTTCAAACCATGTCATAATAACATCGATCGATAAAAAGAGATATACGGTTTTTAGAATAGGATCGTGCTGAATCTGCTTGTCCTAATACCAACTAGATTTTTAAGGCTCTTTCATTTATAGCATTACACGTAAGTTTTTACGTCTGAAATAAGTTAATTATGCGCAACAAACACTTGAAAATGATAATGGCAAAGCAAATCTATAAAAGCATGTAGAACATGTTCAGATCTTTAATGACTTAAGGCACAACTTAAACATGTCTTATCGTTTAGTTCTTAATTAGAAAAAAGTAAATAAGATGTATAAGAGTATTTCTCTAAGATGGTAAGATAATGCTGTGTCTGTTGGCATACGGTAAATATTACTTAACTCTCATCATAATTCCAACTTCATTTAATTTCCCACCGAGAAACTTAAGCAATGAACCAAAAAATCGTATAGATTAGAAATATCGAAGCCTAATACTTCTTTCCTCAAACAAGTTAGGCTGATTTTTTTTTTATAATTTTACTAACGTGAAACTAATTCGAAAGTTACGCAATGATGTTTAGCAATGATGTTGGTGTCCACCCCAAATGCGGTGGTAATTAACTGCTGAATTCTAATTTTTGGGTTGATGGATTACACCCCTCTACCACATGGTATTCATTTACTGATTGTAGGGTACTGAGTTGAATTGAATTGAATTGAGTTACCTCCTTAAATGGGTATACATGTACATGTACATGTAGACGTACAGGAAATGACCTTATTTGCTAGCAATGAGAATTAATCGAAACTGTTTATGATACAATAAAAATGCTGATATTGTTTTTGTGCGAAACTCAATAACTGGAAAGTGCTAATTGAATACGAACCGCGCACCTAAATATATAAAACTACATATGTTATTTAGAGATGAAATAATTAGATCTTGCAACCATATATTACATAGGCCAACGCACTTATAAAAATAAATTACAAAATCTTCGCATAGTAACCATTGAACGTTTAAGTTATACATGTGGATATAAAAACAATTTTTATGTGCCGAGTTTATCCCAACCTCTATGGATAATCGTGAGTTTATAAAGTATAGTTTCCAGGAAGACTGCATAACTTATAAGAAAAAAGTTGCACAGCATGAATAAGCATCATGAAGTTGGAAAAGCCTCTCTACGAACGCATATGACGATGTGAAATTGAGATTTGGCGTATAAACAGGGTTATTCCTATTCGGCTCACGTCTGAAAATGGCTTGATTCGATCATAAACATCACCGGTTGATCTATATTGAATTAAATTTTTTGTATTACTAACTGGGAAAAAGCCGCTGAAAAGTTGCAAGTGGCACGCTGGGGTTTTACTCTGCTTGGATTTTTTGCGCAAATGGCCACCGTAATAGCAGAACCACCTTTGCTCGCTTCTAAATAAATGGCTCTTTATAAATAAAAATAACGATCCAGAAATATATGATCTAAGATCCGATCGTAAAGCTTTTACAGTCGTGTTCCGAAGAATGACGCTCTATTTCCACGAAATATGAAATGTGCGCGCATATGTTTAGCCATACACAGAAGATGTTCTATCCCTATCAAAATTGAATTATTGCATTCGTCTAGTTATAGGAAATGCATTTTAAACAAAAAAACTTTAATAAATGTGATTAAAAAGTTCACGGTAGCAACAAAATAGTTTTTCTGGCGTAACATTTAACATGGTGACTGGCCGTTTGGAAAACCTTTAAAAGTCAGGGAAATTTCATATAATGTCTGGAAATTTGTTGTGGCACAACTATTTTGATTGGTACAAGTTTCTCAGAAAAGCATTAGAAAAGCTGTATTTGTGATCTACTTTTTCTAAAAATTTCGCCTACGGCGTTTCCATTATCACTAACATTTCATAATATTTCTTTTTAAAAATTTACTAAAATTCACCTAAAATGCATTCTTTTTGCTAAAAATTATTCGCCTAAGGCGTTTCCATCAGTATCAATAATTTTAATATTTCGAAAGAAGTCCTCACAAATTCCAGGTTTGAGATCTAGCGTTCAAATCGCTATTAATAGAAATGCGCCTAATGGCATTCCCTTAATTATTATTATTAATTCTTTTCACAAAATTGCTGGCCAAGTCCACCATTTCGTGAGCTATATGTATAATTTCTAAAATTCCCGCCATTTGGCATTTGTTTGTGACAAATCTGTGACAAAAACGTGTCAAATCTGTAAAACGTGTTTCTTGAAATTGTCTGGAAATTTTCCAAAAAGTTTCTAAAAAACCTGGAAAAGTCATGGAAATTCAATTGGAGATTTGGCCGCTCACTCTGCAAAGCATTGTAATATAGCAAATTAGTTTTTAACTCTGTTGTACAACTTGTTATACAGTATAATGCCATATACTATATACAGTACATGCACATTGTAAAAAACTGGGCTATAACAAAAACAAAACATTTCGAGCGTTTATAGCAAAATTATAAAATTTGTTTCAAAATGAGAAGACAAACAATAATATAACATGCTATTCCCCATTTGTCGGTAAATATCAAAGGATTTTGTAAAACTGTTGTATGCCTATAACATGTTTTAATGACTCTACATTCGTAACTTGTTATAAACGTCCACTTGATTATGTGGGTCATCTATGCTCAGATGTTTTAAATGACATTTATTTTCATTTCCAAACAAGCTGTACATGTACATGTATAACTTTGTTACATAAAATTACTTTTAGGAAAATCGTAACATCGATAACAAGTTACAGTACATGAACCGGTATATAATGTACATGTACATGTATGATGTCATATGACAAATTGCACAATAAAGTTCAAAACTAATTTATTATATTACGATGTTTTGTTATAAGGTACATTTACATGTATATACCCAGATTTGCATGTACATGTATAACGTCCTTTGATCTTTGCCGACACAGCAAGAAAAAATGTTACGTAACATCAATCATGTCAGATAACTTTTCTTCTCATTTTCAAACGGGTTGTAATAACTTTGCAATATAACACGTTTTGTTATGCCTGTTCGTAAACGCACTTCTACCGTGCCAATAGCAACGTTGTATTTTTAAGATTTTTTTGTACTGGAACATTTGGATGAAATGTATATTCCGAGAACGAAGGTCGTCGGTTTCAAATGTTTGCGCCAGATATTTGACATTGAACATCACGCAGTTAAAAATTGCGTACTTGTCTCGATTTCGAGTTAGCTACACTGTACGTCAAAAATATCAAAATGCCAGTGGGGGCGCTGCATATATTGATGTTCTTGACATTTTCACCTTGATGCACGTTTCTTGGTTTGCTCACACGCTAGGCGTTTGGTTTTTAATACAGCAAAATCACAATCTATGCGTGACGCATTCCGAGGATTCGTTGACTAATGTTTGTGCTCGTCCTCTCGTTATTTCAATGTCCGACGCTAAGAAGGCAATTTGTTTGCGCGACATAAATGGATTCTCGTGGGTAAGAAATGGTTGTTTTTTTACGGGAAGCGAAATATTTTTTCCGTTTTCAATCTGCAGTGCCCGAGGCAGTGCTTAAATGCTACGCGGAATTGCTATACATGTACATGTACATTCGATAAAATCCAGCCTATGTACACAAGAAATGGTGGAGATGATTCTGAACAAACATTTTCTTTTCGCTCGTTGTTTCTCCACGAAACCAAAGCTGCTAAGTAGACCTCGGCCCGAGAGCTTTTTTTCTTCTCCGCCATGATCTAAATGTCAACTAATCAGTAAAACACTTGCAGATTCGGAATATGCCAGGTTCGGTTCGATATTGAGATTTTTCCTTGGGGTGTTTTGCTGCTCGCTGCCTTCTGTTTCTCAACAGTCATTATGAATTAAAGCGGAGGACTAATCTGTTGCCGGCAGGCCACTTATCGCTGCATTGAAGATGTAGTGTAGCTGTTGCCATGCCGACAGCCATCGTGCATGCCAAAGTGGGGATACGTTAAGCATTATTACCCAAACCCTTCGCCAAATCGTCCTTTGGTGTACTGGCACTGGCAGCAACACGCCATCTTGGTGTAGTCTCTTTACATGAAGTTCTTGGCACTCAACAAGGGAGGAAAGCGTCGCTGCTAAGCTGGCCCAGCTCAGTAAACAATGATGATCGCTATTGGCGTGCGACGACGAGTGTAGTAAACGATATCGTTTAAAAAGCAGCATTAGTTTCAAGAGCAGAGTTGAAAGACAAGAATCGTGCAATTATTAATCCTAACTGCACGGAGTAGCAAAACGCTCCAACTACTGCGGTTGGGAAAGGCATTGTTCGCCCCTTCCAATTTGCGTTCCCTCGTATTGCGGATCGATACTGAAAAAGTGAAGCCTATGGTGGCGGCCATGCTGTTGACGTTGTTTCGGTGGGAATTGGAAATTTCGAGACATGCATGCTTTGAAGTTTCGCAACATGCGAAAGCAATTTTGATCTTCTTCAGTATTTTCTAGCGATTTGTAATATGGTATAATGTACACGTAGAAGAAGAAGCTAAGCACGATGGGCTGCAGCGTTCAAAGTGCATTTCCCAATTTCATGGAAATGTCATGAAATGAAATTCAGGTCATGGATGACATGGAAAAGTAATGAAATTTATATTTGGATCATGGAATGTCTGCCTTTGACTCACAGAACTAAATATTTGTCTTAAATCCATCATTTACCATCCAGTTTTCATGATCATATCATCACTATGATAGAGCAGGGTGTCTACAGGCCATGGTAATCATGAAAAAGTCATGAAATGAAATCCAGATCATTTAAGTCATGAAATAAAAATCAGGTCATGAAATATTAATAAAATTAAATTCAGGCTCTAGAATAGTCATGACATTTACATCAGCGTCATTGATTAAAAAATAAAATTGTTGGTTAAAATTCGTCATTTGTTATCCAGTTTTGCCCGAAAAGTTTGTCTTCGGCGTTTTTTTTTTCCAATGACCATGACATCACTGTGTAAAAGACGTCTCTGAATATTACTATTTAATGGTGACAAAATTTGAACGACCCCATATTCTAATAAGCATTGAAAATTTCTTTGATCATTTAAAAGTCATTGAAGAGTTATGAAATTGTAATACCGAATCTCGTTGTTGACAAAACAACGCCCAAAATGCAGTCAATAATTTGAGGCATTTTTGAAAATGAAATTCCTGAAATTATTAAATCGTACTTTTTGTGTTCACTATTTATTGTTCACCTTAATTTTGCGTAGAAATTAAATCAATTTTGATCTTTTGACTCGCAAATCACGCAGAGGCATGAAATTCCAATTTGAGCTATCGAAATTCCTCTATAGTGTAGCGTCTTCTTCTGGATGGAAACTTTAAGAATTGAATTCGTTAACGCTGTATGTTTGTCTTTCTACCATTTCTCAGCATGCAAACGAGTAAGCAGCAATATATTATTCATGACGAAAACACCGTGATATTGGAATCGATCGACTAATACTTGCGCGTTCCTCATTATTTAAGCTTGCTATCTGGTGAGTTTATTGTGGGTCTAGGTATTTCATTCTTGGCGAAGAAATTCAGGTGCTAGCATCCAGTATTGCAGTAGAAAGATGTTAGAAGTCTTGCCTAATTTTCCTTGGCAGATCACGTCTGTTATGAATGAAAATCCCTTTTACGGATGCAATTTTTCACCAAATTCTCATCGCTTTAGCTGTGCTTTTGTAGCGTGTGCAAATACGTGGGAAGGAAATACAGTACGTTTACATTCCAAGTAATGCAATAAATATAGGGCAGTGCAAAAATAACACCAACAGCTTCACTGTTGCCATTTACTAATCTAAGAAAATCAAATTACAATTGTTAATAGTGCAGACGACTAATACAGGGTTCCCACAGAACCTGGGAATCCTGGAAAATCTGGAGATTTGTAACTGACTGGGAAAGTCAGGGAAATTTTATAAAAGTTTCAATACGTTAGGACTTTCCTATATTTTATAATTTTAATCCATAAGATATTTTATATATCGGTTATGGCAGATGAAGTAGCCCTTTGCACAATGAAGCAAAATCCCAATCTGGCAGATTGGTTCATTCAGTTTGGCTTCAATATGACAAAATCGAAATTTGCCAAAGTAAACTAAATTCCGAGCATTTGAGTACTCCTAATTCATATAATATCCATTTTAGGCAAACTCATTCAATAATTATCGCCCTAGTCAATGGTCATATTGATTAAAAACATTACTTGCAGCATATTAACGTTCATAAATCAGATTTTTTCCCCGAATTGACGGTTAATTGCCGACCTATGCAGCTTCAACTCTGCGGAAATTGATGAGATTTAATCGACAGATCCTGTATTACTTGAGCTAGTGCATTGCACACAAAAAGTTGAGTGCTAGAAAAAATGTTGAGGAATTGGATTATTGAATTGGCCAAACTCGTAAACCAGAGGAAAAATAACATATTTTGTAGTTTACGTTTGGGAATCACTGACTGAATATAATCAAATAAATGAAAGGAGCCTCCGAAAGCTAAGCAACGCTAAGCGGATAAGAGCGATAAAAAATTAATACCGAAGTCATAAAAATTCAATTGTATTTCAAAAAATGGCGAAGCGTTCTCTACTCAGTTAAATCAATTGCTTGAAAAAAATGGAAAGTCAAATGGTTGTGCATCGACTGTACATAAATGTACTTCCGGGTTAACTTGTTAAACATTAGCGTTGTTCGCAAGCCAGGTTTTTTCATAGGGCTTCATTGGAAAGCATTTTCCAGCTGCATCTGATAGAGAATTGAGCTGTTGACGAGATTTGCGCTGCATACGGTATAAAGTAATGTATATGTATCCATAAAGTAACTCAATACAACGTTTAACTTCATCTATTTTTTTCTGTTTAGCTTTGAGAAAGGTCTTTCTCCTTTTAATGTGATTCGTATTTCAGCAAGGCATGAAATGCAACAGAGAAAAAACTAATGGCAGAGGTAAATAGCCTTCCTCGATCATATATAAAGTTTAAATGTAAGCGTATTTATGGAAAAGTTGCCAAGAATGATAAAAAATTGATGTGTAAAAAAAGCTTTCTAAGATCTACCTCTACAAATTGTGCAGAATCAATTTAAAATATAAATCAAGTAACATGTTAATTAAAAGGCACATGTATAATTTATAATTAAAATATCTATTGAATTAGAAATGCATGGCGACAAAAAAAAGTAGATGTACTCACTTTTTAGCATTTTTAAAACTTTATTGTGAATAATACAACATTACTACATGTAGAATTTTTTTAAAATCTTTATGAAGTCTTTAACTATCAAGCATTCTTCACATATAAATGATTGGTTAAACATTTTCCTTCCACTTGATACGGATTTTCTGCATTCTCGCATCCCCTTCCGTCGCTTAAATGTAAATTATCTAGTATAGTAAGCTTATACCAAAGACATGTATGAAACATCAAGACAAAATCATATTTGGGCCTTTATGTAAACACATATAAGTGGCCTAATTGCTGAACGTCTTTATCGTACGAGTACAAATTGTTAGAAATTTGTGAACTTCGTGAACTTATTTGACAAGCATCACTTTTTAAGACAACATCCGTGCCACAGTACAAGTGGTTCTCACATTGTGTACTCGCGTAAACAGGAGACCTACTGATGGTTGGTAGGTGTATAAGGAATTCGATATTGTTCATTTTCTTGAATTTGGTAAGCCGCTCACGTCTCGCAATCATTCAGGTTGCTTTCTTTCGGCTGATAAACTTTATTCGATTATTTTCTTCAAACGTGAAGTTTCAACAACCAGTTGAACGGCACACCCGCCGTGTGCTGAAAAACTAAGTATATTATGTAGAATCCCTCGCAGCCATATACACTATACTGCAATATGTTGCAAGCTCGTACTTAACTGTATCAAGCACTCTCAACATTACAACATGTTAGTCATTCTGCTCGAAGGTAGGCTCTGTTATAAACCCGCCATACAATGAGTTGAATGAATATTTTCTTTTGTTAATAGATATCAACCTCTCTGTAGGACAACTATGGTGCGTTCTAAATGTCCCAGTTAAGAATTTACTAAGTTTTTGGCAAATATGAGATAGTACAGTATGCATTACATACATGTATCATCAGTTTCACGTTGTCTGAACACAGAATTTTTTATGACTTGAAGGGATTCTCGTACATATCTATACCCTGTTCAACTTTCGAGTTACTGGGTGGCTCACTTAGTGAAATTAACCCTTATGTTAATTCTAAGCCACACGTTCGGGGCAAAGAAAACCTATCCCACATGATGGAGTGTTCCACTTATAGAGGTGTCCCACTAGAAGGGTTTCACTTTACTGTATTTTTGAAAGTGTGACAAGAACTTGTTGCTCAGCTATTTAAATGGTCCAAACTCTCGTACATGATTGGGTTCAGCGGAACTTGCTTCTAATGAGGTTCTAGAAGCCTTCAGGCGGGAACCCTCAGCAAGCCTGATTTTCATTAAGAAAAAATCGTGCGTGCTCTTTTCTACCAGCAGCTCCACTATTAAGAATTGCTTAATTTTGCTGGACCTGTTTCTTGCGAGGTCATTACGACCCGGCTCCCTATAATATTACCATTCCAGTGGAGCAGAAGATACTTTGGCCACTGGTCCTTATCCATTTTCACACTTTGTTGCATCCACTCCGAGCGACCTTCAGAGCATCATGAATCCCTAAATTGCACGGATGTGTCTTGGAGGTAAAAACAGCCCCAGATTCATGATACCATTATTAATAAGTCTGGACTTAATTATTTTTCCCTCGGTCGACACACTGCCTGCAGCGCTAACTCACCCGAATCCGTTTATCCAGTTTAATTCGCATCGCACATCGTGAATACAGTTTGTTTTGACGGAACAACAGTGCATGGAATTGCTTATGTTCATGTATAAGCTTCGTCTCCACAACTGCCTGTCTTTTTCGTGATTGGAGTGGGACGTTCAAGCTCCAGTGATTTGGTAGAGGTTTTTTCGCAGTGATGGGTTTTTCTTAGTGACGGATAGCTGTTTTTACTACCCGGGTACCCGCTCGTTCAACACGTAATTTTACATGAATATAATCAAGTTGCCGAATCAATTTCTAAAAGATGATGTGATGACACGCGAACAAATAACTGAGGTGTTGTAAGACATGCACGAGCTAATTTGAAAAACATAACGAGTGGACTTTCTGTTCTTCTATTCTTTCACTACTAGCCATCAGACGTTGGAATTCTTTTCCAAAGGACAGCCTTAAGCTGCAGGATATTCAGTTTAGCAATGATGTTGGTGTCCACCCCAAATGGTATTCATTTACTGATTGTAGGGTACTGAGTTGAATTGAATTGAATAGAATCACTATCGTGTTGGCCCTTGGGTAAACCATGTTTTTCTTTATTTTAGAAATTATTTTAGAAATTATTTCTTTATTTAGAAAAACCATGTTTCCATGTTTTTCTGCAGAAAAATATGTCACGAACATATAAAGTCATATTGTTTTACATAAAAGATGTTAATATTTTTGTGGCTAGATACTGTATGCACATCTTTGGGGCACTGATGATTCATTTTCCGAATTTGCCCATGAAAATGTCCTAACTGATACTATAAGAAAATTGTCCATAAAATTTCAATATGCGATAATATTTCAGTATTTCCCAACAGGCACCTTAAAGGCGACCTTGGTCCATATTTTCGTACAAGGATAAATAAAAAACTATAAAAAATGCATGACAGAAATGGAAGAAATATTTAATGAGACATTTATCGTTTTTCAAGGTGATTGTTGGGATACTTTTCTTCTGTAACAAGTCGATAATATGGCATTGAAATAACCCTACCTATGAAGAATATGCAAATATTTAATACTGCAAATCATCATTGTCGTTCTCATTTAGAATACTTGAATACGTTTTTAATACATTAGCGTATTAAAATTAATCGCATTTTTACGCCATACAACGCCATCTATGAACACCTCTGAACAACTAACTCATCACAATCAAAATTAGAGCAGAAACCCATGATAATTAGTTTAACATAAATGTAATCAGTTATTAAACAAGAATAATCATTTTAGAAAAATGCCCAATAGAGCTAAATTATTAACGAAAATGAAATTTTTAAACATGATCACAGAAAAGTCAACATCTTGTAATTTTTAACAGTTTAATTTTTTTGCAAATCTGGATGTTAAATGATGGATTTTGGCCACAAAAAAACAATATCTTGCAATTTTTTAATTTTTGTTTGCAAAACTGTACGTTAAATGATTGATTTTAATTAACCTACAGTTTTATAAAAAATTATCATTTACTAGAAAAACGTCGAGCAGAGAGGAATTCGTATCAAAATTAAATCAAAAATGATTGATTTTTGTCACATAATAGCGATTTTTTTTGCAATTTATTTGAAAACTGTATATTAAATGATGGATTTTAATTTTCCCACATTTCTGAAAAAATAATGATCAGTAAATATGATCATTTACTGGAAAATGTCGAATATAGGAAAAAAAATGTCATAATTTTATAAACCAAAAATTACCAAAATTAAGAAGCCAATCTTTTGCAATTTTTTGCAAAACATGATATTAATTATTGGCCTCTAATTAATCAAATTTTTATAATAAATGATCAGTAAACATGATTAACTGGAAAAAGATCGAATAGAGCGAAGTTTTCTAGAAAATTAGCCCAAAAATAACGGATTTAGTCACAAAAACAACATTATGTGTTGCAATTTTTTGAAAACTGAATATTAAATGACGGATTTTAATTTACCCACATTTAAGTAAAATAATGATCAGTAAAAATTATCTTTTACTAGAAAATGTCGTATATAGAAAAAACAATTATCACAATTTTTTTAAAAAATCACCAAAATTAATGGATTTGGTCACATTCAATCCAATCTTTTGCAATTTTTTTCAAAACAGGATATTATTTGTATGATTTGAATTAACCCACATTATTTTTCTACTAAATGATCGGTAAACATGATTATTTACTGGAAAAAATATCGAATAGAGCGAAATTTTCATCAAAATTATGTAAGAATAACGGATTTAGTCACAAAAACAACAATAATTTGTAATTTTATGCAAAATTGGATGTTAAATGAAATATTGTAATAAGTAGAGCAAACATGATGGATTTAACCTGACATAAGTTCATTTTTTTACATGTCTCCTAATTGGAGGACATACGTTAATACGGTGTTAACGTTCCATATTCGTTGCCTTATTTCACCGCTGGATGGCGCCACGGCCCAAAATCCCTAAGACCTCGATATTGAACGTTAATTTAAATCGATCAGAATACAAATTTGTTTGCCCAAATCTGCGTTTTTGTGAGCAAACAAAAACGTTAACTGTTTTTTTTCCAAGCTTTTTTTGGCAGAAAATTTCCATGCGGTGATAAAAACACGTATTCATTTATGGCATCACATACATACAAATTGAATTTTTGTTTCCATGTCATCGGCCTGACAAATATTATGCATAGCCACGTAGATTTATGGCATTATGTGGTGGGGGGTGTTGCATTTACTCGTTTAGTTATTTATTCAGTCATTTTGTCATTTCCCATGATTCATGTGGGTAACCCTAAACCGACCAATAATGAAGTTGGCGAATGACAACTCTGATATCAACGAAAAATAATGAATTGTGTTTCCATAGGGAGCAAAATCAAAACACACGCTTTAGATCAGAATGCAAATTAAGTTTCAACGTCAAATGAAATAAATTACACACGGGGTCGTTCGATAGGCCTAAAGTCATCATTTATACAATCCCGATAGCACGAATTACATAAAATCTAAATTTAGCAGAGAAATTAGAACTTATGTCTTCAACTGGACTACACCAAATTGTTATAGTTTAACAGTTGAATAAACATAAACACACGAAAGAAAAATGTTACGTTTGTGTTTTGTAGCAACAAATACCGTAGGCCTACTGTAATTGGGTAAAGCAATTTGCATTTATAATTTATCTGTTTACAATAAATAAATAATAAACACGTCCATTCCGCATATTTAGCAAATAAATTCGCCTTGCGTTTGCAATAAATATGTCTAGTGCTGGCAATAAATGCCTTTGCAACACACGTTTGGAATAAACACAGACCAATTATGTTTAGAACAATGATTAATTTGCATAATTATTTAAATAATTGGAATTGGCATAAGTTTGCAGCAAGATAATATGAAAATTTGAAAATCTGCTTATTATTTAATAAAATAAAAAATAAAAATAAAAATAAATAGTAATAATTATTATTATTATAACTTTTTGTTCTATAATAATAATAATAATTGTTATTATTCCAGCATGTTAATCTGCTAAATATTTTGCATTTTTTTGCAAATCAGGATTTTGTGATAACGTAATAATGATGGGTTCCATACTTTGTTGAATGTGACAGTTACGTAATTTAGGTCAGCTATTTTATTATGTAATTGTAAAACGATGAAAATAAATGAAGCATTCATCTCAGTATGGGAACGTTCAAGTATTACGTCATCACAACATAATAAATTTCAGACTGCTTTAATATGTGTCAAGAATTAATTTGTGTCAAAATACGCTGCGTCTTACTTTTATATAACGATATGGCATCATTATGAATTAAGAAAATTACGAATTTAGTGAAATTGGTAAGTTTTTATCAAAATGAGGTAAAAACGATGGATTTTAGAAGCACAAAAGCACTTTTTTAAGAAAAAAAAGTCACAGGCTAATTTTTTTTTTTGCAAAACGTCATTATTTTTTAAAAAGTTATGGTATCATCATAGAAAAAAATTCGAATTTAGCAGCACAAATTATATAAGAATTTGTCATCATTTTACAAAAAGTTAAGGCATCTTAAATCAAAAAATACGAATTTATTGAAATGAGTAAATTGTTAACAAAATTAGGTGAAAATCGATGGATTTTAGTAGCTCAAAAGCACATTTTCAAGATAAAAGTCGTAAGCTAATTGTTGTTTGTAAAAAGTCATTATTTTAAAAAAGTGATTGCTAAATTTGTTATCAAAATTAGGTAAAAGACGATGCATTTTGGGAGAAAAAAAAGCAGTTTTTGAATAAATACGTCATTATTTTCAGTCAAGCAAATTTTGAAAATTTTCACAAAAGCAGATTTTGAAGAAAACAAAAGTCATAGATGACAAATGATGGATTTTACCTTAAATTCTTAATTTACAAAATTAAAACGCAGCTATTGGTCAACCCACTTCCCCCAAGATGATCAGATAAAACTTGAACGTTCCCCATTGGCTTACGAGCAAACAATAGTGCCATAAATGGAAATTAGAAATTAATATGCTATTAGTTGAATGTCTCAGATAATTAGCACTACATAATCGAGTGAAGTGTTTCGTGTCTCTTTTGTGCTTTTCTCTCTCGTTTCCTAAAAGGGGAAAATTCAATTATAAAAATTGAGCAACGATTAAATCGGATTGAAAGCAATTCGTAAAGAATTGGCAACAAAGGATTCTGCTTTATCAATTAATAACTTAAATATAATAGAGACGAATCGACGTCATATTTCCTTCCTCAGAATCTTCGTCAAATTTCAAAAAAAGCACTTACGTACAGGATGCTAAAAAAATGTCTCTAACTTTCGATTACATTTGACACATTTTCTTATAGGGGTTGACAAAACTAATTTTTTCCAGTTTGGTATTTAGATAATTAAATATGAAAATGGCGTGAAACGGAAAGCGAAATTAATTATTGTGCAAAAAAAATCAAAACAAATTTGCAGCATTAAAAAGGAATTTAAAAACATTAAACTGAAAATTTGCAACAGTGAAAAGAAAATTTGTAACGTAATTTGAAACAAAAATTGAAAACAAATTAAATGCATTAAAAAGGAATCTGCAGAAGTACAAAATAAATTTTAAAACGTGAAAAGAAAATTTGCAACATCAAAACGTAAATTCGAAACATTAAAAAGAAAGTTTGAAACACTAAAAACAACATTTAAAACATTTAAAAGTAAATTTAAACCATTGAAAAGAGATTTTGCAACATTAAAAAAATTGCAACATTAAAACAAATTTGCCATTTTAAAAAGTAAATAAAAGACATCGAAAATAAAAGTTGCAACATTGAAAAGTAAATTTTAGACGTTAAAAAGAAAGTTTAAATCATTGAAAACAAAATTTAAGACATAAAAGTAAATATAAACCAGTGAAAGCAAAATCTAAAAATAAATTCTAAAACGTTAAAAAGTAAATTTAACACATTGAAAAGAATATTTGCAACACTAAAGCAAATTGCCACATTAAAAAGCAAATTCAAAACATCGAAAATAAAAGTTGCAACATTGAAAAGTAAATTTAAGACATTGAAAAGAAAATTTGCAACATTTAACAGTAAATTTAAACCATCGAAAAGCAAATTGAAAAAGAAAGCTTTAAAAAGTAAATTTAAAACATCGAAAATTATATCCAAAACATTAGTAAGAAAACTGACAACATTAAAATGAGAATTAAATACATCAAATTTACAAACTATAATGTTACTGATCAGCAATTTGCTTTAAATTTTCTTTCAAATATTTTTAATTTATTACAAAATTTCTTTTCAATTTTTTAAACATTTACTTTTTTTTCCTCTCTGTATGTTTACCACTTGGACTATGACATACAATAGTAATTTACTCTCTGTACGTTGACCAGCATGGTCTCAACATGTAAAGTTATTTATGATTATATTTATTGGCTGCTTGCAAAACATATGCTGCACACCCATGAACAGTAACTGTCTCTGTAGCGACAGTAGAGTTCATTTTGAACAACTTCTGCAGTAAATAGGGGAAATTGCCTTTTTAATTGGAAACTAAAAAATAAAACAACGCAACATTTGATTCGAAATTTGTGCTGTTTATTACCACAACAAGTAGGACATTTGTCTGGATATGCTTTCTAATTTGACAGAATGAAATTTCTAAGTACACTGTACATTACAGTGTTTCTGCGTTAAAATTCCTGTAGCTCTGTACAGTATACGTGTAATTGCTGGATAAATTTGCGGCACAATATCAATACTAGTACTATATTACGAACATTTTAATAAGATGATTTATGAATGATGAATGATTACTGTAAGATGTAAGTACATGCAGTACGTGGAATTAAAATCCTGCGCTAGTACAAGCCTGGTTCCATATGTTGACCACCCCCTTATGTTGACCAATTTGCGACAATTCCTTGGGTGGTCAACTTACGGAGGTTCTACCGCACTTCATTTAATTCTAACAAAACTTAATTTTGTTATGTCGACCACGCAACACCGCATTTACATTGTCTATTTAGCCAACTTTCTACAGAGTCCCTGAGGTAAACCTGTCCAATTTCTGGTGGTCAGTTGGCGCCCCAATGTTGCTAGAATGGCGTCACGTGGTCTCCTTTTCTGGACAAAGCAATCTTGTCCGTATGCAGACATGATTAAATTTTCATTTTTTGAACCCTAGGGCCGAGTTTTATTAAGTCCTAGGCCCCACCCGCATTATCGATTGCTGGCTAAAAAGGCGCATTTTCGTGCTGCTACACAGCTGTAAAACTGCTCCTTACAACGGATAAAACAAGCGATAATTGCACTAACATGCACCGGAATACATTAAACGAGGGGTGGAAATGGAGAAGAAAAAATAAATAAAACAGGTTGGAATATAAAAAACTCATAATGCGGAATTCGGAAGGGCCATTCGTAATGCTACACTGTAGAGGTCGATAGTCAGCATTACCAAACAAATGTATCCCAAACGATGAATTTTACGAGAATTTTGAAAAACTGCCAGAAATATTGGATTTTAGGTATATTTTCCTCGATAATGAACGTAAACCAATAATGCAGTTTTAGATAATTTAGGAAATTTCAGAAATATTAATACTGACAGAAATTAACTCCATACACGTAATGCGAATAATGAACGATTTAAGGTGTAATCTCTGGAAAACGTTTTTAAGAAATATCAGTAACAAAGTCAATTTAGGAAATTTCTGAAATATTAATACGGACAGAAATTAACTCCATAGACGTAACTTGAATAAAAAATTACCATAAATTATGGATTTTAGGTGTGTAATCTATCAACCCAATTTAATCGGCAATTAAGGAATGCAAGGACTCTTATATTTACTGCTTATTACTTAGACTGGAGATGGAACACAAATTTTCAATAGAAAACAGCAGATTTTTTCTAAATTTACAATTTCATTATTAATTTCTTCAACATAATTGCTCGTCATTTCTTGATTTTGTTTTAACAAATAACCAACAATGTAAAATGTATCACAGAATTGTTGAATTCCTCTGACTTTTTCAAAGTAAATCCATTTTCCCTGACTTTTCCTGTATTTTCCAATTTCTAATTTTCCCAGGTCTAGAAGAACCCTGATTAACGTCATCTTTGTAATAAATTTTCTGCGAATCAGGTATTGTATTAATTAATATGGATGTTTCAAAAGCAAAAAAAAAACCATTTGACACTGGATCCAAAAAGATAATGTGTCCAAAATGCCATCTTTAAACCCACCAATGTTCAGCCATGCCTTTTTCAAGTAAATATACGATTTGGTCATGCACACTGATTTCAAATAATTTAACCCATGATACATCCTTATTTTGGATGCTAAATTGGGCCACTGCACTGAAAGTTTCAAATTGAATATTTATGCCAAAGTAGTTTGAAAATGAGGCTTATATTTTGGTGCTTGCAATCTTTGCCAAAAGTGTTTGTTGATGAAAACCAACCATTTCGTAATTTTTGGAGCGAGATACATTAAATCATTCTAGAGAAATTAATGGTTACATCAAAACCAAAGTGACGTCACAAGAAAACTACAAAAGAGGCGTGAGAAGTTCAAATTTAGAGTAAACAACATAAATTGGTCAAGAAACTAGAAAAGTTAAAATTATCACGAAAAATATTTATCTAATTTGCTTAAAATTCCATTAAATGACCTGAATTTTATGATTTTTTAAAAATAAACTCAAAAACATTCATCGCAATCACTTTAATTAAAGTTCCAAAAACACACATTTGAGTGAATTTATCCAAAAATTTGGTGCAAATTTGCTCACACTATGTTACTAGCAATGAAAGTTTAAAACACATGTTGTGAGTGTTTATTTCTGTTCAATTCTAATACATGTATTTAGACTTCGCTAAAAAGTCACTCAAAACATTGAAAAAGGAAAAGCAAATTAAAAAATTGATCTTCTTTCAAAAATATTTATAGCCTATACGTATTATACTGCATATGCTTAATTGTCATATTTGGTAATGTTTTAATTTGTTTTCCTTCTTCATCATTTCTGTGACTTTCTAATTCTAATATAGGATTCTAATTGAATTTACAAAAAGAAGTCAGAAATAAATAATGAAAAATGAAACAAATTAATAAATCGATCTTTATTAAAACAAATAAAGGTTGATTTATAGGCTTATTAAGATTTATTACTGATATCTGTTCGTTAATTTAGCATCTTTTGTTTTCTCTGTTATCTTGAGTTAACAAATGAGAAGTATAATATAACTAAATGAAAATTATGCTAAAATACATGTGCACACGTTTATAGAATGAAACAACGTATTTATATAATTTTGTTAATTTAGTATATTTTGTTTTCTCTGTTAATTTAAATTAACAAATGAGATGTAATAATATAACTGAATGAAAATTATGCTAAAATACATGTACACATGTATGCAGAATATAACAATGTATTTATTAAGATTATTTTGTAAATTTATTATATTTTGTTTTCTCTGTTAATTTAAGTTAACAAATGAGAAGTAACAATATAACTGAATGAGAATTTTGCTAAAAATGTTAAATTTACCTCTTTTTTCAAACTAATTTTAATTCTACAGAAAAATTCCACCATCGGTGGGAAAAACACGTGAAACAGGTTAAAAAATCAATGAGCAAATTGAGCGGAATAGCACTGGAGCTTTAAGCAAGAGCAACAAGGTTTTGGCAAAAAAAACAGCCTTTTTCTACTTGTTTGAACGAAAAAATACCTCTTTTTTTTCTTAAAAACACGAAAATAAACGCAAACTTTTCTGGTTTTCAAAATCAGCTACTTTCGGGTTACAAGCCACGAAAATGGCTCATGATTACTTAGCGTGCCCATTACAACAAAAACAAAATAGCCACATACTCACTTAATGACGCCTTCTGTTATATTCGCTGTATTTGAATAATTTATTCCCGAAATAATTCGCGGGGCTAGACATGTAGGCCACACGAAATGCGTACCAAAACTGCAGATAAAAATGCAGAGTTCATCGAGATGATAGCACAATTTTACGTCATAATTTTCACCAAAAATTCACAAATTTCTCAACAAAAATCATTAAAATTTTTCTAAATTCACTTATAAACAGCTCCTAATTTGAATATATTTCCGAACGATGAGAGTAATTTCAAAAATACATTGACCCTGAACGCTTACATGTATTTATGCATGGTGACTAATAATTTTTGAAAACGAAATTCGCTGAGTTTTCCAGGTCTTAATTTTTTCAGGTCTAATTTTTCAGGTTAAAAAAATCATATTTTGTTCCACAATTCTATTGAAAACAATATTTAGTAATGACAAGGAAACACCATAGGCGACATTTTTGAAAAATCAGATCTCGTATGGTAGGATTATAGTTAACTTTACCCATCAAACATATCCCAATGATGGATTTCACGGAAATTTCTTCGAAAAACTACCATAAATAATGGATTTAAGGTATATTTTCTCGAAGTTTTTTGTGGAAATAATAATAATAAACTCCCTGAGGTTTCCTGGTTTTTCCAGGTTTTCCGCGTTAGTCGGTAGTCACCTTGAGCGTAATAACCATTATAACCTGCAGTGTTTCAGATCGCTGAAATGCAGCAAACTGACCAATAGTAGTCATAAAGGGTTACCCAAATCATTATCATAATTTATCCTTCACCTTACCGCACCTGCAATACTTGCATTTTCGAAATCATTCCTCAGTATGCGCCAGAGCTAAGCCTACCTGTTTTCCGCAGCATTTTCATTTAAAATTAATTCGTTACTTATGCTTAATAGTGAACTATAATAATGAAAATAAATAACGGAAAAAGAAACCAGTCTTAAAATTCAAATTTTTGAATGATTCCAAATCGAACGTGAGAACGAACGCACGCGTGGAATTCGAACGTCGCGTCGATTATTTTTTCTTTATTCTTGTTCCATTTCAAGTATTCCATTTTAATTGCATATTAACCCATTACGTGTTCATTTCCAAAAAAACGATGAGATCGGAGAAATAAGTAAATAAACGGGTAAATTTTCGAAGTTGTTGAACCAACTCGAGGCACCCGCATTGGTAAAGTGCGTTTATTTTCATTTCGGAGCAGCAGCAGCGTCTGCTCCCGGAATTTCGGGCATTGCAGGTATACCGTAGTGATTTGGTGCTAGATGGAAGTATACTCACCATGGTAGCGAAATCCATCGTTCAATTTGGTCTCCACTTCTGCGCCGCATCTGAGCACCAGCCAGAGCAGGAGGAGACGGTGCAAGGCCGCGGAGCAGTCGCTAATCCCGGCTAATCTCCCGCACGCCATTGAAATCCGCTGGAAAATCCGAGTGAATCCAGCGCTGCAATCACATTCCCAAAGTGCAATGAGAGACTCGAGTGGGAGAAAAAAGACGATGGATTTTCACGCCAGCCTCAGGATCCTCAGCCGCAACGCCATCGCCAACCAACGGATCCGCGAGGATTCAGACGGTGGCGATGGATCTCGATTGGTCGGCAAAAACCACGTCGATATTAAACGGAAAAGTCCAAGGAGCAACTCGTAGGGAAGTCGAGTGAAGCGCTATAAAATGCTGGAATCGATGGATGGACCTTCTCAAGAGCGCCGTAATGTCGCCGGAATCCGCCAGATGGCGCTGCAACTGCTCATTCCAGAATTCCGGAAATCCCGCAAAAATTGTGCCTGAGGATAATGTCCCAAAATCCAGCGTACCTTAATTCATGGTCAATTTATTCGAGAAATGCCCTTTATAGTTGACATTCTCCAGTAAAACTGTTATGAAACATGGAATTTTTTAACAAACCTGGCCTGATATTAAAATTCATACTTAGGAAAACTGTGTAAAAATTCCCTATTCTGCATGTGCATAGTATATGTGCATGTATAGTGTATATGATTTTCTGGATGATTACTTTATATTACTTTGTATATTATTTCTGATATAATTATTGAATTTTTGTCCTATCTGCTTTTATCATATTCATCAACACAGCAGAACCTGTCTAAACTAATATCTTTGGGACAGGAATTTTTACAAAAGTTTTCCTAAGTGTTAATTTTAATATCAGACATGGTTTTTGAAAACAAAATTCCATGTTTCATAACAGTTTTACTGGGAGAATTTCACGCCATAAAGGACATTTTTCGAATAAATAAATTTCCAAGTGGCTCGAAAAATGTCCTTTGTGGCGTGAAATTCTCCCAATAAAACTGTCATAAAACATGGAATATTTTCCAAAAAACCATGCCTGATACTAAAACTAATATTTATCAAAACTTTATAAAAATTCCCAATACATTGCACGGATATGATTTTCAGGATAATTTTCTTACTATTATTATTATTTTACTTTGTATAATATTCCTGATATTAATATTAAATTTTACCTTTCTTTTCAAGCTATTCTTTTATCATCTTCACCAATAGTGTCCCACTTAGAGGGGTTGCCCCAAAAGTTGGTCCTATGGCACACGTACGGTGCAATGAAAAACTGTCCAACAGAATGGGATTTCAGCTTACTGAGGTGGCCAACTAGAGGACTTTCACCATTCATATTTTTGATGGGAATCTGAATCGATCAGGTATGGGGGGGACTGAAAAATCATGCGTTCATGATGACATATTTCTTTAAACATCCCCTTGTGAGTTTACTCATTCATCCTAGTGCCCTATAACTTCCATATCCCCAAAGGACAGTGGGGTATGGCATTTACCGGCATCTAAATGCTGTAAGTTACCATTCCCCTGAGCATCCAGTGGACCCACACGAGTAGACCACGAGCAAATGGTCACAAATCGAATGATCATTAAATGGCCATTAAGGGTAATGCGATCATCGATGTGTATCTGTTCAGTGGCATTTCAGACTACCAAATTGTCCTACTGCCGTCTAGCAGCCTCATTTATCGATAATGAAATCTGACGTATGAAAGATGCCGTACTCAAAATGTACTTAGAGCAGATCTATGCCGACAAACATGTAAACTGAGTGACAATCCTAGTCATATGCCTTCATCCACTGATAGTGCATGGTTCATACCAAAATTTGCAACTCAATTTCCCTGACTTTCCTTGACCAAATCTGAGCAATTTCCCTGACTTATCAAATCAAAATTATCACGTGTAAGTAAAATTAACTTTATTTTTCACGCGTTGTCCATTCAAGTGCACGTATCTAATATTTTTAAATTTTTTTGCAGAGGCATATACATGTATATCTGATTTGTTTTGCAATTTTCATCTAATATTTTTGAAGAAAAAAAATCGCATTTTCATCCGCAACGACCCTGCGTATATTTTAGAATTTGCAAAATTTTTACATAAACTACACTATAAAATATTCTAAAAAAAATAAATTGGTGTTCATATTAACATGAGAGCAATGCCTGCAAATCAACATTTAAGAGAACGCCATAAGCGAAATTTGTAAAAAAAATGTAGTCCTAATGCAATTTTTCAGACATTCTTAGAATCCTGTAGGCCATTTTTTGTTTTAAAAAAACTAGACCAGAAATAACAGATTTAATATAAGCAGTCGAAATTTTTAGAAAAACATGATGAATTTTAGGCAGTACCTGCTATATTTTTCTTAGCCACGGAAATTTGCAGTAAAATATAGGAACACTTGACAAACTGTTGCCTTGACCAATCCAAGAAATTGTCGCTCAATTTAAACATATATCTACGTTGGATTTTATCTCGGTTCTTTAAAAGGGAAGGCCGTAGGCCAAATTTTTGGAAAAAACTACGAATTGTAGGCGTAATTTATTGTATGTTTCTCATAAAAATGAATTGAAAATTTCCAGTCAAAAAATTGAAATCAAAAATATTTTGAAAGTTTTCCCTGACTCCCACCCAGACTTTCCCTGACTTTCGGGGCAAAATGTCCAAATTTCCCTGATATTCCCTGACATTTACGTACAATATTTGACATTTGCAAATTTAGCGAAGATGCTTACCGAGCAAGTCAAATGTCGTTATCGGCAAATGGCTCGATCTTCTAAAACCATGTTAATAATAGCAACCGAGTGGATCTAAACGGCATTTATTAAAAATAAATTTATTAATTGGTAAAACTTGCACATTCTAATTTGATATGCACATCCCGAAAACACTTAGTGGAACACCGTGAGATAACAATGTTATATTCGAACCGTGCAAAATCAGGATGTACAGTCTAAGTTTTATACGAACCATGAACAACCTCAAAAAAAAATCATTTACATCAAATTTCCCGATGCAAATTCGATGTGGATTTTGCGGAGAAATAAATTTCAAGAGCTGAAACTTCAAATTCACGCGAACATTATTAATAATACGTATCCATAATCCTTGGCGCATACACAAGCCTCTAGAAAGGCTGACCAGAAACGTCGTGTCCCAAAATTAAAACGACTTCAAAAATAATGCATAATCCTCACCTTAACACACTGGCTTGCATTATTAACCGAGATTGTTGAGATACACCGAGGGTCATTCGGAGTATTTTACATCTGCTGCGTAGAATTTCCATTCCACGTATTGTTTTCATCGTCATCTTCACCATTCGGATCTGACATGCGGTATATGTTTCCTTGCTGACGTCCGAAGCCTCTCGCATTGCCCTCTTGACTGCGAGCAAATTAAACAAGATTAAATTTAGAGTGCATTATTAAATGGTCATAAAATACGGTCATATTAAATAGTTATATTATTGTGGTAAAATTTACAATATCATTTCCCTGACTCTCTCAGACCAAACCAAGTAAACTTTCCTGACTTTAAAAATGTTTGTAAAACGTCAAAAAGTTTCTATGAAAAATATTATTTGGAAATATGTAATTGTGCCAGATTTTAGAATATGTTACAGAATAGAACACAACCATGAATTCACAATGATGGATTTAAAAAAAAAATTCTTGAAAAATGCTTTACTAATTAGAAAAATAATAAATGGGGTCAGATATTAGAAAATTGTATATAAAAAACCCAGTAAAACACAATGGATTTTAAACATATTTCATGAAAAAAATTACTTAGAAACATGTAATGGGGTTGAGACAGATATTAAAAAAAAATTAAAACCTGTCACAGATGATATATGTAGATTTCAGCCTTCTTTTCAATAAAAAATTGCGTTTATCAATACTTATAATTATGAGAACTATAATTAATACTTATAAATACCTATAATAAATACTTAGTAAAAAGTTTCTATAAGAACATTACTTAGAAATAAGTAATTGTGCCAGATTTTAGAAAATTTTACAAAACAAAACAACGACGAATTTGCAATGATGGATTTTAAACTTATTTCATGAAAAAAAAATATTTAGAAATATTTAATGGAGTGGTGACAGATTTTAGAAAATTATAAAAACTGCAACAGATGATACATGTAGATTTCAACCTTCTTTTCAATTAAAAATTGTGTTTACCAATACTTTTAAATACCTATAATAAATTATACTAAGTACTTAGTAAAAATAAAAAGTTTCTATAAAAACATTATTTAGAAATATCTAACTGTACTAGATTTTAGAAAATGCTACAAAACACAACGATGGATTTTAAACATTACATATTCCTATGAAAAATATTAATTAGAAACACGTAACGGTGCCAGATATTAGAAAATTTTACAAGAAAAAAAATTCAATGATGGATTCAGAATGATGTATTTTAAACATATTTCATGAAAAAAAATATTTAGAAAAATGTAAATGTGGGCAACATATTTTAGAAAATTATACAAACCTCTTAGCAAAATTAATAATCATATGCAATTCACAAGGAATTTCCATGACTTTTCCTGACATACCAGTAAAAAAACCTAATTTTTCCCGACTCTTCCTGGCCATTTTTCTCTTCCCTGACTACCCCTGACTTTCCAAGTCCGCATGAACCATGCGTTAGTACCTTTCTTATTTCTTTTACGGTCATTTGTTATATGAATAACTACGAGCTTACGGATTTTTTCTTGCTGGTGCAGTTTTCGGTGAGGTTTCAGTTTGGTTAGGTTTCGGTGGGCTCGAAAACAAAAACGTCTGCACCCACCGCCAGACGGCCAAAATTGGAGAAAATAACAACAAGAGAAATCCCATCATTCCGTTATTTTCTGAGGACTGCACAATCGTGCCTCGCATCTGGATAAATCAGAGAACGACAACCTTAGAAACTGTGGCCATTGAATAGAGCACGGCGAAAAGGACGAGAGACAGTAATTACCGGCAAGACTAAAATAGACGACGATGGCGCTAATTGCAAATCACGGAGCGTTTGGGAAAAATCGCTCTTCTGGAATTCCCGTCTTGGAAATGCGAGGGAGAGTTTAAACGGCGAAAATGGTGGTTTCACGGTCTAAACAGAATTTAGCAACAAATCAGTAAAACTATTTTTAGCCATAATTTCATAGCCAAACAGTCCAGCAGCGGCTAACCCGCAAAGCATAGTCTCCTAAGATTTGGGAACAATCGAACAATAAGTACTTGCCTCTTTCACGTAGTCAAAAACCACTTGCAAACATGCTCCGGAGTCAAACTGGTGGTTCGATGCCGAACCATCGGGCATGCGGAACTGGAGCCTGGCGAAAAGACTGCAAAAGAAAACATAATTTAACTCGATTCCCACTTTTACAAGACTTAATTTACCTAAAATTAGCGTTTTGATACATCCTTCAGGAACACAAAACTATTTTTAAAATAATCCATCAATTTGAACGACCTCACGCTATCTTGGAACAAGAACGTGTCTGCCTGCGCGGGAAAAAAATTAAACAAACGCGTCAAAACCACTAAATCGCAGTTACGACAAAGATTTCTTGGGATTCAGAAGGACTCCTGTTTGTGGACATGAGGAAACCTCATTAAAATACATGAATGCCATTATGTTCAACAGCATCACTGTTTTGTTGCTGTGCAGATCCACCCATTCAGATTTTATTGTGGGGAAAACCAAGCTGCTGCTTCAAGATGACATGAGACTGTCCAAATTTATCGAAATTATTTTTAAAAATAGTTTTCTGTTCCTAAGGATATAGTAACTAACAGTAAATATCTTAACGATGTAGAATAAAAAGTGAATGTACACAAACATGTTTTGCATTACTTTTGGTACAGCCCTCGTATCACACGTGGAAGAAAAAATATTAAAGTGACTTATTTCCTATAAATGCACGTACATCTTGTCCAAACTAATACCCTCTATACACTAATATTCAGCACCAGTTCCAAGGATATTAGTTCAGACAGGTTCTACTGTATTAAGGCATACCTTCTCCTCGCAGCTTCCGCAGCTGCACGCTCCTGCTCGGCTTTCAACTTGGCTTGCAACGCATCCTGCTTCTTGCGTTCCTCCTCAGCTTTGTCGACACTGAACTTTGCGGCTCTGTCAGCTCTGTAAATCACCGTCACATAAGCATTTACTCGCCAAATCCAATAATGGAAAATTACGAGAAACTTCAGTATCAGCGAAACACTAACCTGTCTTGCGCAATCTGCTGCCGGATTTTCTCTCTCGCTGCTCGTTCTTCTGCCTTTTCTTTTGCAATGCCTTCCGCTACCTGCCTCACTTCTTGCTCTTGCTGTTTCTGTTTGTTGAGCAGCATTTGCTTTCCCATTTTTCGCCTTTCAATTTCCCTCCGTTTATCTGTCTGAGAATGATAAGTAGAGCTTGCTTGTCAGAAAAGTCACATTGAAGTGCATTTAAGGTCATGCAGTTTACTAATCACAAAAGCTAGTCTAGATTTCAATAATTTGCAACCCGCATAGACAAATTCCTATAAAATACATTTTCAAAACTAACTGATTGGAGCTAAAAGCTTTCAAGTCAAAAAATAAATAATGGTTTTCATTCTAACATAGCAATTTGTGAATCATGTCAAGCAATCGATGAACAAATTCAGAATATAGTATGTGCAGCCACAAATACAGCAAATTGGGTATGTTAAGTTTTCCGGCATAGGTTCTACAATGGAATTTGCAAAACAAAGACACACAGTACATATGCATTTTCAGCATTACCTCTTCCTCTTCCTTCAATTTTTTAAGTCTGACTTCAGCAGCTAGTCTCTTAGCTCTAGAAATATAAAGAATACAATGTCATATATCAATACAATGACTAACCAGTTTAAACTTTAGGGCACTTTTGATTTATTTACCTCTCCACTCGCTCATCTAATGGCACTGCAGATGCAAGATTTTCCTGAATTACAATATAGAGAAACATAACGTAGATCAGTGACATTCCTATCAACACCTTAAAAACTCCACAATTTTTAGAGATTTTATTAAGAAAAATAGTAAAACCTGAGAATTCTCTGCACTTGGCGAATTGTCTGTACTCCGAGGTGTTTCGGTGCTCGGCGGTGGGCAAGTTGCTTGTGTGGAGGTTGAAGGCGAGGCACCAGCATTCGCATCAACATTTGATTGATTTGATATGCTTACCGGCACTTGCAATTGCTGTGTTTCATGAGTCTAGGCATGCAGATGTGCAAATCACACAAACAGAAAGTTAAAAAAAAATTTCATCAACATTAGACACAGAAAAATGAATAAGCCAAACGCACTTGTATAACTTTGTTGATTTTTTCAAGTAGATCGTTCACACTTAGCTGCTCGATGATAACTTCCAAAGGGACGCCATTCAAACCAATAAAAAACGCTGATGGAATGACTACAACAGGATCTAAATTGGTAGTTAAGGTAATGGCTACCAAAACAATACACATTTTATAACAAGCATCACTGCGAGTACATGCTGTATACTGGATTTCATAATCCATGACTTTTCAAGTAGCATATCATCACAAAACGATAATTTTTTCAACTCCCCTAAAAAAAACCCAGGTAATGACATAATCATTAACTGAAAATATTTCGACTTGAGTGTAACTGGTATCCAATGCGATTACAATCAAAATGAAACACACCAAAGGCGACTTTGGTGAATTACCTGAATTTTATTTTGTGATTGATGGAATTGTTGGATGGTGGTGATTTGCTTGAATGATACCAGCACAAATCTGAGATTGCCTGGAGGTCATTCCAAAGGTCAACTTTACAAAAGGTCAATTTCATAAATCATTTCATTTCGTTTTAAATGCACTACTCAGTTTACATACAAGAAGATTGATATTCAACAATGAAAGATAATGCATTTAGGGGAAATCGGATTGTCCTTAAAAGTTCATTAAAATTAATTCACTAAAAAAACAAATTTGATAACCCCATGACTTTTCCTTGACTACCTAGCTTGCCCAGTTTGCCAGACACTACAATTTCATGTCAAGATGTATAGAGCACATGCCAATGGTATTTCAGAAGGGTGTCACAGCATGCTAAAAACCAAATTAACCAGAAATAAAAACTCATAACTACAATCAACATATCATAGTGGTTTAGAGACCAACACTAACAAAATAACATCACGATCATACGACACCAATAAAAGGATACAAATCTGTGAAAATAGCTTGACAGCTTCACTGCAACATAAACATTACCGTCGTAAAACTGTTGTTCAGTTATTGACGACATATAATATTTCAATCAACTTTAATATTGTTTTACATTTGATATAAAGCTTACCTATTGGCCTCCAACTTGAGTGAAACACACCTTGCATCCAATTTGCTGGACACCGCAGAATCTTCGAGAGATTTCATCATTTGTTGCGAATGTTCATCCTCGCCTTTTAAATCACGATAATTGGTACAAATGTGTTACAATTAAATAAATAAATCGTTATGCAAATACACGTAATAGATACATGTATACGGAAGTGAACTTCATCATACCTGTTATGAAGACGAGAAAAATTGCTTTCTGCAATTTCGACTCCGCTATGGCCTCCGGAATACTCCCTTGATGCCACCGCATTATTAATAATTATGGGAAAATTAATAACTGACAAAATATATTGAAATTCAAGAGAAAATTGAAAACAACTTAGAAGAAAAACACTGATGCAGAATGATGATACGACGAAATCGAAGCCAGTGCTGCCAAGTTATCTTCATTCCAAATTATTTCTGAAAATAGGAGAACAGTTACAGTTGAAATTATCAAACATTATCAGAACTTTCAAGAGTGTTCTTCAAATTACCTAAATGTATATTTTTCTTAATTTATGATATTATTAGCATTCAATATTGCATAAACTTGACTTATCCGTATTCGAGAATTGTTAAGAGATTTTCTGAATGCGACAGCTGATCACACTGCAGCACGTGGCACTCCACCTACTGAGTTAGGAAGTATGTCATGAATCCTTACCTAGCAATTTTTGGCGGTTTTTTCAAACAAATATTGATAACAATGACGCAATGAAAGAAATCGCCGCTAATAAGTATTACGTATATATCGAAATTTTAATAAGCGTATTTACAGTTCTGGTTTTCACAAACATCGAGAGAAAAAAAAATCGATAACATGTTATAAAGTACATGAACTCTTTGGCTATTGACTACTACAAAATTATGGTAACCCAAAATTATAAAATTAACTAAACAAAGCGTATCACAAAACGAAGACTAATGAAAAATTAGCAACATAATTACATTGCCTTAAAAACTTAGTACTAATTATCTTTCCTGATAATTCACAACTCTTTATTGAAAACCTGCTCAAAATTAATGACTTACAAAGCAGTAAAATTCCAACACTGACAAAAAATATGAAAACGAAGGAAAAACACGTGTACACTGCAAGGAGATGAAGTCACACACAGTTAGAAAAACTTGTTTGAAAATAGCATAATTATTAACATGATTTCATATACACGTAGAATCTGTTATGCACTTCATTAATTTGTATCAAGTAGCCAGTTTGAATGCATCAATGTATCCGAAATAAACCCTGAATTGCAATACATTGAACATAAAATTAACACAACCATAAACAGCGATATTTTTTCCCTAAGCAATAAACATAAAACTATAATGAACCCTTGATTAGTGTCACATAAGTTAAGCTGCACCAAAAAACAACCAAATATCACTACAATGTTTAATAAAAAAAATTGTAGCAAAACCCTAAAACATACCCGAGCATAAGTAAAACAGATAACTGTTACAGCAATCAATATTTTAAGTTTCATTGATGATTTACAGTATACTTGGATAGCCTTTACATGTTTGTTCAGCAATGGGGGTTAAGATATTGCAGGCTTTGAATGTTAACCTTATTATTAAGTACCTTGACGAGGGATTAGTGAGATACATATGAGATTTATGAGTTTAACCTCAAATAAAAAGTACACTAACAAACTTTTCAACTCTACAAAATCGTTGCAGAGGCGAACAATCAACATTTAGCAACTTTGATTTCTTGGCACTTATCCACACTTATAAATAGTAGTCTTAGAATTCAATCATTTTAAATTTAACCCAACTTCTTACATCACCAATAGTCAGCCTAATTTAATCTGACCTGTCATAAAATTTCCTCATGATTTAGGCTGATGACGTCAACTCTTACAAGATTAAAATAATTACAACTAAATTGATAATTGCATTGTCTTATGGAAAGCATAATTAATCCCCACTTAGGTCGGAATTAATGTTAGTTAAGCTGCATGCAATAAAAATTTGAATTAATAAAGGACAGCTTGAAACGAAATAATTACAGGCAATTACATTTGGCTTTCTTAGTTCAAAACAAAGTCATGATTATTAACTTGAAACACTTTGCAACATTTTCCTAGATGCATATTACGACAATCAAATTAATTTTTTTTTGTTAACTTATGGTGATTTTAAAGAAAAACGTGTGAAAATTTAAAATAATGTCATGATTTTTAATTTGTGGCATTTTGCAATTTTTCCCTAAATGTATGTTACCTATACAAACAAATTAATATTTTTCATAGATAACCTTTCATGATTTTAGGGATAAATGTGTGAAAGTTAAAATCCAGATTAATGAAATTAAGAATCGACATGAAACGTAAATTCAGCTCAACGATACAATAAAAATAACAACAAATGCATTCTCATTTATGATTTATTATTCAGTTTTGATTGTTGCTCGCATGTTGTAAATGCCATTTTTAACCAACTTAAGCTTGTTTTTGACGCATTTTCCAGCAGTGAATGAATCGGATGTCAATTCCTCGAAATAATTGCAAAATCGATATATTATTTTCGGTATTTTTAGAAGCACCTTCTCATATTCAACAGCAACGTAATGCTGTTTTCAAAATAAATTTTTAGTTTGTGGGCATGCTAATGCAAAAATATGCAGTTTTTTACCTAAATGAAAAAAAAATTGAGAATATTAAAACCTTTTTGAATTGATTTCATACGTGAATAAGTATGTTGTTGAAGTATCCTTTTCGACATTTTTATCCACATTGTTTTAATTTTCTAATAAATTTAACCTTATATCTACAAATTTAAATGAAGTTATAAACACATTCCCAGCAAAAGAATAATGAATTCCTAGTTTAATTGAAAGTTTTATATTTGGATAGGTCACTATCAAGAATTGAATGACGAAGATCATTTCTGAGAATCAATTTGCAAGTGAAAAAAATCTTCATATAATGTTTAGGATCAAATTAAGGACAATGCACTAGATTCACCCTCATACAATTTGTCAGCGCATGACCACCATAATTCAATTTAACAATAGAGCGCGAGAGGATTTCTCCTTAATAAGAGCAAATGAATCCTCAAACCACCCTGTAACCCAAACATGGCATTTCTGAGACCTACTTGAGGTTCTTGAGTTCCCGAGATTTCATTTTTGGTTGTTAATTTACATTTTTTAATTGTCAATATGAATAATTTACTTCTTCCATTTGAAAAGTGTTGTTCACAATTATACATTAAAATGGCATACATCTGCAAACGCACCTGTATTGCAATATACACAGTACGTTACATAGTTAATGTAACAACAATAAAAAACATTTGCAAAATTGTGGAAGGACTTTTAAAAAAAATAAAATTGAATATTTCAATGCAAAAAAATGTATTGGGACACCCTCTTGTCATGATTGTTTGTTGATTTCTAGCCAATTTGTTATTGGTTACCTAATAGATAATTACGCTAATTACCTTTACATTGTCAAAGGACAAGGTGTCTACTGGGTTTCGTATTGCAAATTTCATGACTTTTTCATGGATTCAAAATTTTTTTTACATGATTATCAGAACACGGAGCCTTTCAAGTTTTGTTATCAATAAATAGTGATTTTCAGTAAGTGAGTTTCATTGGTTTTTTTTGTGAAACTGGATGAGAAGTGATATTCAGAAGTGATTTTTTTGCGAAACCAGATGAGAAGGGATGTAATTTAACCCAAATTTTTATTCTATGAATCAATCAAAGAAAAAAATTCCATGTCCCTGATTCAAACTTTATGACTTCCATGAGCGGAATTTCATTTCAGTATTTCAGTTAAGTATTTATGATACATGCTACTCCATTCAAAGTTTCATTGAACAGAATCATTCATTGCATTTTCAAATTACAAAATGAATTCACAAGCTGCAGATTCCAAGCAAAAAAACTTATTTTAGATTCTTCAAGATTTCCTCACTCTTTTAAAATAATTTGCTACTTGTTTTTAAATAATAACAAATGCAAACAGAGCCACATGATAAAGGGGAACACTAGTGTACTATAACCTCGTGTAAAGTTGCAACCATGATAGAATGGACCTTACTAAATCCCATGTCGTTTGAGGAAGACCACTACCGAACAATACAAATTAAGTTACACGGTAGCTATTGTGTCTTAACACATTCAATCTAGAAGCAAACGATTTAGGAAATCAATGATATTCTCCTCGGATACTATTTGTGTTGTGCACAAATAAGCACCTTGGATTCATTGCCAAGAGACCACTAATCACGAACCCATTGATC
>JAQGAF010001308.1:0-32631 GCA_034687865.1 Kryphioiulus occultus | reverse complement strand
CTTGGAAATTGAGATATGACTTCGCAGAATTTAGCTGGCGGCAGAAAAAGCACGCGTGAAAATTCGCTTTTTCGCAGTTTTCAGAAGAAAAACTGGCTGTTTGACAAGTGCTTCTTCTTGTGCTTTGAGTCTTCAAACCCCTTGTTGCACCTTGTAGCCTATACATGTACATGTATGATTCAAAACAATGTTTTCCTATAAAATATGGTTTTAATTATTTTTGCATTTGTTTTGCATGATGTTGCACACCTGCTACAGTATAAGCATTGAAATAATGCCAGTAGTGTCATTTGTGTTTCAGAACTTGCAACAAGGAAGAATGGCAAATGTTCTGTTATAAGGGAGAAATGTTTTTTACAAATTTGAGACGTTTTTCCAACCATATCTATGTAATTCAAGAAGAAAATATATTTCTGGGTCAGTTTCACTTAGAATACAGATATGTACACGTTTACATTGTTTGTATGAAATAATAGTATTTACATGAAAGTATATTTTTTAATTGTAACATATAGGCTACAGCATGATAATTAGTTCGCATCTGTATTTGCTTAAAGTATATCCTACAACATGCATTCGATTTCAAATAGTGACATTTATGCATGCATAAAATCACATAAATGTAGCTATTTGAAACATAACACAAGCTTTAGGATGTTAGCAGCAGCAGATGTGAACTTTTTATAAAATCCCATAAATTGTATTAAAATAACATACTATTGATTTCATAAAACTCAGTTTACATAATTTTGATGATAAATGAGCTGTTGGATTACACATTTCTACTTATTTTATCACAAACAACGGAAAAGTAAATTTTTATTTGCAAAAATGAATGCTGTTAATATTCTTTATATTTTACAAAATTGTAAAGAGATCTTTGAGATCATGATGATGATGATGTGCACCACATTAGATAGGCTCCAAAAGGTTTGAATAATGTCAAAATATGAAGGATTTGGATTTGTGTGCTGCAAAAAATGCCAAATAAAACAAGGAAAATGGCAAGAATATGCATGAATTAAATGCACTAGGTAAAAAAAAAACAGAAACAAACGTTGTTTTACATTGATGCACATCTGATTTTTTGCTTAAGACTGCTGCTGACTGCATCATGTAGCATATGTGCAAGAATTGAATAAATTATCAAATTTAACGAAAAAATGCAATAGAACTTTTTCATTCATTATTTTTCATTGTGTTTATAAACGGTGTTTGCAGAAGGTTTATTGAAGGTTTTTAGTGTACATGTATATCAGTATTCTTAAGATAATAAAAAATCGTGCAACAAGGGGCTAATTAGGCTAAACTTAGATATAATGCATGGACACCAGTGAATAATCACAGCTCCGAATTTTTTGTGCTCCATTCATTTTTTTCTTGGACTTTATCGCCCAGATCTATGCCAAAGTTAAGCACGTGTACATAATATTTCCTGACCTCGCTTCCTATGTAAATATCCGAGCTGTCATTAACTTGATTGTTATGACAGCCCCCAGTACACAATGATAATTTTGTTAAGTGCCCAGCCAGTAAAATTCAGGAACCACAGACCGAAGGCAAGGGGCAAAAAATACATGCGCACTTCTGCTCTGGTGATTTCGCCATCGTTGGCGCCCTCTCTAATTTAAAAAAAGGTCCCAAGCAATCATGTGTGACGTTGGTGGCGCCTGTCGAGATATTTCCAGCAAACGAATTGAAATTCAGGCATCGATGAATCGACACGTGAAGTAGGAAAAGCTGAACCGGACTGCTACAATGTTTCATGCCTTGTCCAGAACTGCAAGGACCTTCAGAAGATCTGAAGATGGTCATGTTCTTGGGCATTGGACAATTTAGTTGAAATTAAGCAACTTTTCAGGTCCCAGAACTGCAGGGGTCCACAGAGGTTCTGAAGATGATCCATTTCTCCTTCGACATTGGGAATATGAGTTGAATTAACGTAACTTTTCTGGGTATAAAAATGCAGGGACCCCCAGAGGATCCGACTCATTGGACTCAGGAAAGCTCATTTGAACTGAAGTAACTTTTCCGAAGATCCGAAGACCTTCAGAAGATCCAAAAACGGTCATCTTAAGCATATTTACTGCAGAGATGAGGTTACCTCTGAACTTTGTTTGCTTTGAAAACTCTTTCATAAGATCCTACTCAATATTGAAACTGGGACCCAAAGGCGTCACTTCTTTAGGGCCCTTAAAATAATTGCTCATACTCAGGGAAATAGTATTGGTTACAGACAGTTTAGAAACAAATTCAAGGTGTGTGTTATCCTGAGCAAGTGGCTCTATTTTAAGCTCAAAATCGGGGCCCTGGCGTTCACAGTGATTACAAAATACTCTGTTCCAGAGTTGAATTGTGGAAGTGTGGACAGATTATAGTAAATAGTGCAAGTTGCACATAATGTTGGATTTCAACATGTGCATCATGCATGGAAACTGTTTTGGTGCCTGGGACACATGCATATGGCACAACCTTGGCACAGCCGATTTCAACTGTAAATAAAACTTATTTAGAATATGGCTTGCATAATCACCCACTTAAATCATATGGATATACAAATACATATCGCTTTCAAACAGCCTGGCCTACACCCTTTTGACATATGCCTTATCATTTTTTTCTTTCCTCTCCACTACAGTACAGGCAAGAAACTTGTGAATTAAAAGCAAAGCTCGAACGGTTTAAATCAATGTTATGGCGATATACGTTTGATAGTTGAATGCAGCAAGCAGTGCACAGTTGGAAACGTCTTTATGGATACAACTTTCTTTCTTGTTTACGGTCTCGCAGCACAATATACAAGTCAGCGAATGACAATTGCTTTCCTAGATGGCAAATTACGTCTGTTCCCCATTGTTTGTGTATTGCTTGATTATGCAAGCTTATGGCCCGCGCCCCATGATGCTGCGATTTGATTGCTTATGGAAATGATGCTAATAAATGTTTAACAAGTATTAAATCGTTTCGGGAGCTTACATATCTATACAATTGGCGACTTGACATACATATCTCTGAAAAAATGGCGCTGGTGGGGATCCTGGGATGAAAGTGAGGAGCTTGTGGGTATCATAACCTTCAAATTCAGACGTATATGGGACGGTAAACCAGGTGGAAAACAATATCAAACCTTCAAATGTCAGCTTTTCGAATAAATTTCGAACACAGCCACATTAAAAAGGAAATATATGGACACTTTTGAGCGCCTTTCGTGTTGCAGAGACATATATTCCAAAATATTGTTTGTTACTTTAATGTCAGTTTTATTATTGTGATATTGCGTTATTATGAGGGTCATGCATGACAACTATTTCAACCTGTCATTTGTACATGCATATGCATTAAAAGAAACAAATTGAGCCATTTTCAGTGATGTTTTGACAGTTTCTAGTCAAATACTGTATGTAAAACTAGTTTGCATTCACAAGTTAATATTTGAGCGATTTATAAATACATATGTATTCGTAATTTAAAATTACAGATTTATCGTCAACGCTCTAATGCATTCGAGTAAATACATGACACTGTATATCGAACACAGTCACATTAAGAAGGAAATATATTGAAACTTTTGTGTGCCATTTGTTTATTGCTTTGTTAACTTTATTGACGACTTTATGACAGTGCGGGTCACGTATACATGGCAAATGTTTCAAACTGTCATTTGTACTTGCATATGCATTAAAAGAAACAAATTGAGCCATTTCAATTGATCTTATGAGTTTCCAGTCAAACACAGTATGCACCATGTACAACTACAGTATACATTATATGCATTCAGAAAGTGATATTTAAAGATTTATAAACATGCGTTCTTTATATTTTTTGTCTAAACTAAATTTACGATTGTAGATTAATTGGAAACTGTCAAACATGCTCGAATAAATTTCGAACGCAGACACATTGACATTGATATTGATACTTTTGTGTGCCAGTCTGGTTACTGATAAATATTCCAAAATTTTGTTTGCATTTTGTGTTAACTTTATTGTCGGCTTTTTTGACAGTGCGGATTATGTGAGTCATGTATACATGACAACCACAGTACATGTATTTCAAGATGTCATTCGTATACATGTACAGTATATCTTAAAAGAAACTAATTCAGCCATCTCCGACGATGTTATGACAGTTTCCAGCCAAATACTGCATACACATTATGCAACTAAAGTATGCATTCAGAAGTTTATACATGTATTTAAACGATTTATGCGTTCCTTATATTGTTTGTGAGTTTGTCTAAACTAAATTTACAATTTTAAATTAATCGTAAACGCTCGAATGTGATCGTAGAGACGTATTGCAAATTTTGGTTTGTTACTTTGTTAAATTTATTATCGACTTTTGTGACAATGGGGATTATGCGGGTCATGTACATGTATCGCAACTATACTGTCTCTATGCGTCTATATGTATATAAATTAAAGGAAACAAATTTAGCTATTTTAATGATGGTTTGACAGTTTTCAGTCAAATACCATATGCAAAGTATAGAGCTACATGCATATGCATTCAAAAGTTAATATTTTATCGATTTATGCTGTTTACGTTCTTAGTATTTTTTCTAAATAAATGTTTGATTAGAGATTAATTGGAAACGCTGAACAGAAACATTGAAATTGACGTCATGGACACGATTGAGTGTTAGTTGCTTTAAAGGAAGTTAAGGAATGCCCTGCACAAAACAAATTACATCTAATTTGTCGGTCCAATTGTTTTTGCCGATTTCCTTCAACTGATTTGCCGTTTTTTAATTTTTGCAATCGCTGTAATGACGCCGTTTCCTCACAATCATTACTGTGATCATCCTGTTTTATATTTATTTCCTGGAAATGTATGACTGTCTTTTAAGGACTCAATGATGCTAGAACGGTGTGTGGTTGCAGAGTTTGGTATCGGAAGCAAAACAAGTTTAACATCAAGGAATTGAAAATGAATTAAATTAGCGATTTCTTTCGATTTTTAACATCTCTTATAGTGGAAGACAAGTTTGTTACGATAAAATATTTTTAACTATAACATTTCTCTAATAATAGATCGGTAAAATCGATTTTCAATTCCCCTAATTGGGAATTGTTAAATTTGGAGTATTCTAACACGACTTAGACAGGATTTCATAGAAATTATAGTCGATGTCTTGAGGATCACATGTTTTTGACACGTCTAAAAATGTTCCTGGACGTTTTAGAATTTTCAAGGATATTTTCAAATATGTTTTACGGGATCACATTTTTGGATGATTCCAATGGTAATACTAAGCGATTTTCACTGTTATCGACTATAATACCGTTTCAATGTGAACTTATGTCTACCTTGGTTATATTTATTTGAGAACATACCTGCCCATTCGCCAATTTTATGACAGATCCTGTTGCAACCAGTTTTAAATGAAAACTATCGTCAGTTTTAAGTTGTGATATAATGTAAAATGTATGGATTTTAAAACGTTTCCAAATAAATAACTGCAGTAAGTATGATTATTAATAACCATATGTTTTTTTACCTCCAGACACTTACGCTAACCATTTTTGTGTCAGAATTCGTGTGTCGTTGAAGTATCGTGATTCCCCCTTCCGAAGAAATGATAGATGAAATATTTCGAATAGATCTAAATTTGTATCAAAATAAGATCAAAAGCGATATATTTTAATCCAATTAAAAGCTCGTTTTCAAAATAAAAAATACCGTTGGCGAAAGTTTTGAAAAACTGGATTAAAAGTGATGGATTTTAACAGCACAAATTTTTATAACAAAATTTATGATTCGTGATTTCCCTTTTCCTAAGTGATGATGAATAGATGAAATTCATGTATTTCGAATTATTCTACATTTTTATCAAAATAAGATCAAAATGATAGCGGTTAGTCATACAAAAGCACGTTTTCAAAATTAAAACGCCGTTTGGAAATTTATGCAAAACAGGATTTGTAAATGATTGATTTTAACCCACATTTTATAACAAAAATCGTATTTCAGCATTTGATTTCTCCCACACCCCCTCCCTCCAAGATTATGACAGAAAATTATACATGAACGTCCCATGTACATGTATGTCCCTACGCATTGCTATCATACGCAAAGGTTTATCCAATTTTCAGCTGACAACACATCGCACCTATGCACGAATAATTGACCCCAAATTTTAGATTGACCTGCCCTGAAGCACCCTGCTCTACAAGTCCGGGTTCAACCATAATGGTGATCGTCTGGGTAGGCAGTGCTGCAGACTTTTCTAGTCCTTGAGTCGTTTTCGTCACGTTTTTTCAAGCATCAGCCAGCCCATGTGCACTATTTTGCCATTCAGCATTGATTGCCATCGGCCATTGTGAAATACACATAGTTTTTTTGGCTGCCATAACAAGGGTGCAAACGTGGCTGAGATGCAAATGTGCTTTGAGTGTCGTAAATAACGACTTCTTGATGGTGTTAATTTCAAGTGTGGGGCTCGTGTTGCATTATAATTACACCTTTAACGCCCGGCGTGAGGCCCATTTATTAAGTCGAAGTCAGGCTTATCAGGTGCTAAATATAGCCTCATTAGCAGCTCCAATGCTAATTGAGCTATCAGCCATGCACGCTTCCCAACTGGCTTTGCCAGTGGAAATTTCTCATCCATGCAAAACATGCCTATTTTTAGCCATTTTTTATTGAACCTGGAATTATTACCTTTTTCCAGGGACGTCATATCGTTTGTGATAGGGAGAGTTGTCACTCCAACCAAGGATGCTACATGGTCCTGTTCGACAAGAAAAGTCAGTGCTGCAACATCTGCAAAGGTAAATTAAGTAACGCGATTAGGACCCAGTTGATATGTGATTTCCCTAAATTGAGCAAATAAAATTGTCCAGTTTTGCTTGAGATTGATGTTGCAAAATTAAATCTATTTGAAATCTTCGATTAAATTCAACTTTCGCAGTTGGATTATAAAGAGAATAGATTTTAAACGAAGCTTGATCTGATGTGTGATAGATGATGGTAAATAGTGTGCTAAAATGTATTTAACGAATGGGATCCATTCAATGTCGATGCTTCAGAACGTGAGTCGCCATCTATTGGGAGAAAAGAAAACAGTGGATGCCCAAATCTTGAACTATATAAAGTTAACATTAGTAGTTTTTTTTGTGAAATTGTAGTCGTGGATTATACATTTCATGCACTTTACACATTTATCAATGCTAACTACAAAATGGTATTGAACTACTTTTAGTGTAATTTTTATCTGTTTTACTCTGTTTGTTTTGTTATTTCGACACACATTTAAGTCATGAATACATTACCGAAATATCGAATATACAATTCGGAAAGCTAACACGATATTCGTTGTGGTGGTCATTCCAAACTTTTGTTCATCACCCCTTTAAATCTATCTTTGATAATGGCTATGCCATTACAGAATTCCTTTTATCCTGTATGTTGTTTAAATTGTGCATGGTGAAATTTGCACAAATAGCTTTTTAGAGTGGGAATAGCATTAATGAATGGAAATCAACATTATCGAAGTATTGGAATATCCTTTCATGCATCAATTTAGCACACTGAAACTTTCAGAACGAGCTACATTAGTTTTCTAAAAAAAATTCTCTGGAAACTTAAAAGTGGTCAAGCTTCCCTGCATTACACCCTGTATTGCATGTTTGCCCGTTATATGGAATTCAGGAGGAGGTGGAAATTTTCCAGGTTTTATATTTACACTGTGCATGTGTAATGTACATTCATTATTCACAATACTGAACAGTGTAATGGCAATTTCATTTTTTTCTTACAGCATAGGCTCATAAATTTTGATTGTTTTCTTTTGTTTTGAAGGTTGTGTTTATAATAACACGTCTTACGACAGTGGGAGTCAGTGGACTAACCCTGAGGATCCCTGCCAAACGTATCATTGTCAGGTAAACAATTTCTCACTTTTCGCAGAAAAGCGTCCAACAACAAACATGTTTACCAACGCATTTGCAATAACTATGGGTGGAGTAATTCTCATTTTTAAGTACAGTTTAAAATAAATGGTGTGCTGATTAGGCACCATTAATCATCTATCGTAGTATATCCTAATGCAAATACTTCGATTGTGAATTTTGATATCTAATAATAACATCAGCATAAAGCCTTGTATTACTTTTTAAAGATATTTCAAAATATTAATTTTAAACATAAGATTTTCTAAATTTAAAGCATGTTTTCGTTTTTGCTCATGACCCTTATCCAATAATGTATTACTACATATTCAACTAGCCTTTATACTGAAAAATTTCACCCTTATTAGGCCAGTGTCGTAACTGTGTCTCAGCAACAATGTTACACTCCTTGTAAAAATCCACAGCCGCCCCCTGTTGGTCACTGCTGTCCATCTTGTAAAGGTAATGTACCAATGTAATTTCATGTAATAATTTAGCACCACAATTTTGCACTCCACCTTTTGTTCCTTATCAACAAAGCTATGTTGCTTGATTATTTATAGCGCTTATAAAATTTTTCGAAAGGTATAGTCCTCCCTCTAATAAATTCACCGAAAGCGAACGCTTTTTTAAAACTACCAAAAATACTGTATGCTGAAGGATTTACAGTAAAAACTGAATATCAATAAAATATGCAATGCAAGCGTAGTTTTGTATTAAGGTCTTAAATGCACACTTGCTTGCATCTTCCAAATCATATTTTGAAGCTGTTTATCAAGCCTGCATTTACTAACTCAACAACAATCATTAAAGAACGTTGCAAATTAGTTGATGATTTATTACTCGAGAATAGTATGGTAGTTTTCAATTGCTTTAAATTGCTTCAAATGGCCGAGTGCTTGTTTGACAAATTTTTAATTACTTCATTTGATTTATCTTCGACGTTTAAGCATCGGGTTTATAACCAACAAAGATTTTACAGTTCGATTTATTTATTGATAGGGAAACTTTTTAATTTCATGGTGTTTTCTACGGTATGGTTAAAACCTATGCTAGTAGGCGTGGAACACACTTTGTGCAACCTTAAGTTCTCACATAAAACCTCAATGGCTTTTCCGCGTTGTAAATTATGCCCTGAATGAAACAACTCCACACCTAAACTCGTCAAATTTACACCTGTTAGCAATAAACTTACTTACGGAGATAAACTGGCGATTATTATATGGAGCGTTGGCATTTCACCACAAGAAGGTGAGCAATTATTGGTTTTGGACTGGATTTGTGGTCTTACTGTTTCCGTTGCTGTAAGATTAAATTGATGCTGGACAAGTAATTTAGATGGGTTGATGTCTGGCCAATAAGCTTAACCTGTAAGGAAATTAGTGAACTGGCTTTGTTTCATAAACTCTTTCTTAAATTCAGAACGTTAATAGAGGAAGTAGACCTTTACATATGATTATTTTGGTCATGGTTGTTAAGTTAAAAAATCATGTTATGTCGTTTTTAAACTTCATCATATTGATTATAGAGTCAATGGGTGTTAGGTTAAATAATGCAAGTTATGTTATTGTTAAGCGTTATGAAAATTATCCTTTTCATGACATAATTAGTTAATCGAGCATTAATCTGTGGGCGATTTAGTCATGCAAACAGCATAATTCTATAACTTGATAATTTTCGATTTGCGTAGTTTTAGAATAGTTGTTTTCGATCAGGCATAAAGGGAACTTGACAGTAAGCAGCTAAAGAAAACATTTATGGGATCATTTGAGTAAAATATTATAAAAAATTCAGTATTATTATATAGGCATTGGTTTAAACAGGGTACCCAGAGACCTGAAAAACCTGAAAAAGTTAGGGAAATTGAGAAGGCCTGGAAACGTCACGGAAACTACATTTACTTTGAAAAAGTCAGGGAAATTTAACAAATCAATTATACATTTTACATAAATAATTATTGGTTTATACAAAAATAAACAACGCGGAAAAAATGTCTTCTAAAATTTCCAATTAAAAAAAAAACTAATCAAAATTTGCGGTTTCCCTATCAAAACTCGTGTTTAATCTTCTGTTTATATAAAAAAAGGAATAAAATTCAGCAACCCTTGCCTTTGCATATGTCATATTTTTACATTTTCAGTGATCAGGGTGGGCAGGAAAATTTGTTTTAAAACCTGGAAAAGTTAGGGAAGTTGAAAATTTCATTTCTGGGGGAGCCCTGTTAAATTTTGTGACTTGCTGTAAACGTCAGTGTAACAAATTACAAGTACATGTATCAGTCTGGAGTGTTGCGTAAAGTAAACCATGTTGCTTTTATTTTCATTGTGTTTTACGGTTAGGCGACTGTTAATTGTGAAGCAATCTTTTTCGCAAAACATACTGAATTAAGCATAAAAGTTGCATGGCACTGATTGCGTACCACTGGAATAATTAGCATGTTGAAGAAAGGCGGTTGAGAAATGATACTACCAAGCAATTTTTTTTAACTTGTGGTCAACGCTTTCGAGTTCTTGTTAAATGTTACGCTAGTGCCCATTAGAATACGCTGCTATAGCACTCATGTTTTTGCCCAGTGACCTTGCTCGATTTCGATTTGAACGGCTTATAGTTAGCCTAATTACTATTCTTTGAGCAATTTATTCGCTATAATTTTGACAGGCGAGGGATAACGTGAAATTTAAACGTGATTTATTTGACATATTGTGCTATTATTTAGCAAAGGTTCCATCCTTCACGATGCATGGCGTTGCCCATTTCTGTTTATTTGTTGTTTTTTTGTTCTCTGACAACATTCTCATGCAAAGCTGGCCATAGAGAAACACTGTTGAAAAAGGTCAGGGATTTCTTGTGCAAAGATGACGCCAGTTTGAAACAATAGCGTCTGGAGACCGAATTTACAAGGACTCTCTTTATTTGATTTCCGCATGATTAAAATATAAAAGCGAATTTTGAAATAAAGCATGGCCCATCCTTGTTTTGCCCCATATTTCCCTTTCCTTACCAGGATTTCAGTCGCCAATGTGATCGTTTTGCACTATCTGTTTCCTTAATTTGTAAGCTTCAGGCTCATTAAATGTTAAGGAACAAATTACAAACCATGCAACATTTCACGAATAGCAACAAATCGTTTTAAATTAGCTTGAAATAAGCGAAGAACACGACATCCAAATGTTCGCTAACATGCTTTTGTCTGTTTCCTTTAACTTTATATATTCTATACTATTCTGAAAATTGATGAAATTAAATGTATTTGCTGAACTCTAAAAAAACAATTAAATGCATAGTTGTAATAAATAAATTGATGAATGCAGACGATGCAGAATGTAAAGGGTGATCATAAAAACTGTCATTTCAAAAATTTGAGCAGCAAGGAATAAATTTTTGGGAAAAGAACAAAAAAATATTATTTCATTATGTGGTTAATAGGGAATACCAACAGGCGGCGCTGCGATCACTAGAATCAAAAATGGTGTCCATGAAGGGAAAAGCGCAATTTCAAAAAATCGAAATTCAAATTGAAAAAAACTCTGGTAATTTTGGCGGAATTTCAAAAGAAAATATTGAGTGTTAGCATGAACATAAAATAAAAACTTTAAGAGTTCTGCCTTTTCCAAAATGTGTTTCTTGTAACTGATTATTTTTGAAAATTAGTTTTTGTAATTAGGGTCGGACTTTATGATCACCCTGCATACTTTAATGGGACTAACATTATTTATGCCCAAATAATAAAACCTTTAATGACAGAAGTTTCCAAGAAACAATGGGCGTGTAACTCTGATCTGTTCTGAAGTTATCGGTTTCTCATGCTTAAATTTCTGAGCTTGACATTTACATAGATAAAGTTTATTTTTATTAAAGTTATTTAACAGCTGTTTAATGATCGCCGACTGTTTTACATGTATTTTGAAATGCACGTTTCAGTATTATGTACATGTACTTAAACTGCAGTTTTTATAATTTGTCATAAAACTGCAAAAGTTCAACTAATGAGACTAAACGCGGAAGGTTCAAAATAAACTAGAAAACACACAAAGCTGTGATAACACGTGCAATAAAAAATAAGTTATAACTCATTACTCACTTTTTACCACGATTCTTGGAATAGAGTGACATGGCTATTATTCTAATCCGAGACTGTCATAAATTAAACTGCAGTTGTTCATTGTTTCTTCAGCACATTGGCCCTTTGACAAATGATAAGTACACTTTAATGAGTTCTGATAAGATGTCCAGGCCTGCCTTATTTTATGAGCTGAGGACACTTTGATCTCAAAAAATGATACAATTCGTTAACATGTATCCAAATATCCAGAGGATGCTATTCTAAGCAGTCCTTTTTTGTGACTTTGTTAATGTCATTTCTGTAATTTGGACTTGTACGTGTAAGTTTAACCAACCTACAATTACAGTATATCCAGTTGGGGCCAACAAAATTTTCGATTTCTATAACAGTAACCACAATTGTATTGACAGTATGATATATTGATGATACATGTAAAATTCTATTAACATACGAAGAATTAGCTTAGACACATATACTGTACATATACTGTACACATTTACTGTACATGGTTGACTGTTATTAATACCAACATAAGTCGTATGTGGTAATATAATGATTATGTGAACTGACGTAAAATGTTAGATATTGCAGTATAAACGTAATTACATGGCTCCCCCAGAATTGCACCGTCAGAGAAATTCAAAAGTCATGGAATAGTTATTGAAAGTGGTTAATTTTTGGAAAAGTCATGCAGGAAAATTGTGAAGACGAGGAATAGTTATTGGAAATGATTTATTTTTGAAAAAAGTCAATGAAATTTAACATTACATTTGCTAAAAATATCCCAAAAATATATGTACTGTAGCCTAACCTAAGTTACATGTAGTTATTGTAGTTACTGTTAAAGAAATCGAAACATGGCTAGATTTTAGGTATTAGCCATTAGAAACTAAGAAAATCAAGACTGAAGTTGAAGCACTAACTTCTGTAAAAGAAATCAATAATGAAACTGTCGATTAAAAAATAATAATACAATCTTGCTTTTTGTTATGACATTATGCTGTTTTATTCCTTTATATATATATACATGCAATGAGCCGTAAATATACATATAGAATTTCTTATATTGACATATGACATATTTTCGCTGTACTACAGAATCGTCCCTGCTTTCTATCTGTTCCAGAACAGACACTATGGGAAAGTGGGCTTCTCCTAACAGGTCGTAGGCTGACAGTGATTGCCTGCAGTTAGGGCAGCTAAATAATGAAATTAAATTTTTAGGTTAGTTTAGGTTTTGAATAACTTATGTTAGGCAACAGTACATGTTATTTTTTTGGGATATTTTTAGCAGGGCATATTCTGTAGTATATCAGAATGTGCAAGCATACATGTGAAAATCAAGTCAATTTCCCAAAACGAATCAGTACCATTTTTGAGTAACCTGTTCTCTACTGACGTAGCATGTACACAGGCTAATCTAATAAACCCATTTTTATCTTCATTGATCCTTGAAACTGGGACTGTCTCAAAGAATTATATCGGCTCTTAACTCATTTAAGATGTACTTAAAATTCGATGATTTATTTTATTGTTTAGGCTGTAAATTAAGCGGGATGTCATTCCGGGACGGGGACGAGTTCGTGCTGGAGGACGATCGTTGCGTGCGTTGCAAATGTCATGTAAGTGCAATTTAATTACTTTTGATTGTTTTGTTACAACGTTTCATAATTAAAAGAACTCCTTTTCCAGAATGGCAGTTTGGTTTGCTTCAAGCAAACGTGCCCGGTGCTATCGTGTCCAGCATCTAAAGTTATTCACAAGCCGAATACTTGCTGTCCTGAATGTCAAGGTAATTTTATTATTGTGAATGTTTTGTTTTGTATTTTAGAAAAAATGGCGATGGCTATGTGGAACACTGTTGTTCCAGCTGTTCTCCAACCACCTTAATTAACTTGTTAAATAGAAATAACTTTTCACTGATTTTTCAAAGGAAGCAGGGAGCTCTATGAAGTGAAACAACGGTGTTTTCTGCACAAGTTTTACATGCATGGAGACAAGTTCAAGTTGGATAACTGCACATCATGTACATGCAATGTAAATAGAAACTCTCCCGAAACCATCAGCACCTCGGTGTTATTTCCATTTCCTCATTTCCTGATGACCGTGCTAATTGATTGGCTAATCACTGGTTCATTTTCAGGGATCCACCTCCATATGTGCGAGGGAATCTTGTTTGCCCTTGCCCTGCACCCTGGAGTTGCAGGTTGTCCCCAAGGGGGAATGCTGCCCCCAGTGCATTCGCCAAGAAGTTGTCAGTGTCTGTTCTGTTGCAGGCCAGAAGTACACGGTAAGCTGGGATATGTGAAGATTGCAAAATATATGGACCTTATGGGTGCTTTTATACACACTGCTGATCTAGTGCATTAAGTTTAATATACTTGGTTATGAAATCATATTTTTCAGGATGGTCAGACGTGGAAACCAAATTCTTGCACCACCTGCGACTGTTGGAGGGGAAAGCCACGTTGTCTGGTTGACCAATGCAACCGTGAGCTGAAGTGTCCGGTTGGTCACAAAGTGAGCTTGCAACCAGGAGATTGCTGCCCGAAATGCGTTGAAGGTAATTATTTGAAACTTTGTCTTTCTCAGAATGTAACACAGTGACATCTTGGTAATACAGGACATCACTTGGATGTACAATACGCATTATGCCCTGGTCCAACCGTCCTTCTGAGAATGGCACACATTGTAAGAGATTCTGGTAATGTCGGACATGTCGGGTGCATGTAATTTAAAATGTCCGGCTCCAAATATACACTAACAAGAATTGCACCTGTCCTAGTTAGAACAATAACTCTTTTTTTTATGATTTTTCGTGTTGTGTTTGTCTTTTTCGTTTAACCTAACCTAAGCTAATCTAAAAAGGCAATTCTTTATTTTGCTGCCCCTAATCGCCAGGCAATCACTGACTGCTAGACAAGAATTGCACCTGTACTAGTTAGAACAATTACTCTTTTTTTGCTTTTTCACGTTGTGTTTTTCGTGTTTTTTGTGTGTTTAACCTAACCTAACCTAAAGTAATCTAAAAAGGCAATACTTTATTTTGCTGCCCCTAACCGCCAGGCAATCACTGAAAGCCTACTATCCATTAGCAGAAGCCCACTTTCTCATAGTGTTTGTGGCGAAGCAAGGCATATAATGTATAGAGCTTAAATATTAGTTGCTGAATAAATGGATTTTGTTGTTTTTATCTTTGCAATGCTTTCATCGATCGCCTTTTAAGAAGATGGTGTGTGTACCGTTTTTGGAGACCCTCACTACCGGACGTTTGACCGCCGACAGTTTGATTTCCAAGGCCCTTGCAAGTACGTTTTAGCTGAAGATTGCATATCACACAGCTTCACTATAAGGGTACGAAATGAGGCTCGGTTTAGCCGAGCATACTCATGGACGAAAGCAATTTTTGTAAAAGTAAGTGAACGACAAGTTTCCTTGTTGTGGATATTATCATTTGCTTAAATTGACACTTTTTATTTTGTTGTTCAAACTGAATGCCAAATCCAGACTGATTCCTTCCTTGGATTGTTTTTACTTCTGAATATTGAGTTGCAACATTATTTTACAACAGTTTGGTTCTCTGAAACCTGCGACCCGATATGCCGCAATAAGTTAATTCCGGTTACGTATTTTTGATTTCAGATAAATGCCACCAAAGTCGTTTTGCTCCAGCAAATGAAAGTGAAAGTGGATGGGCAGCAAGTACAGCTGCCTTACACTAAGCAAGGCGTTTTAACCGTCACCCAAGAAGAATTCAGTGTGACTTTGAAAACAGTCTTAGGTAAAGAAATATACATGTACTTGCATGACACTTATATTCCAGATTATCAAAATAAATCTTTCTTGTATATTTTTTGGAACGTGAATATTGCATTCATTTCTTATCTTTTTGTTGTACATTTTTGGTATTTTTTTTATTGAAATTCAACATTATGTATGAATATAGGATTCACGTTGCTCTGGAATGGAGACAGTTTTCTGGAAGTGTCTGTGCCACCGTCATTCCGAGGAAAATTGTGCGGCTTGTGTGGGAATTTTAACAACAACAGCAGTGACGATTTTAAGACTCGAAAGGGCCAAATGGTGCCAAATCCGCTAACGTTTGGTCGGTCCTGGCGGGTCGGAGGTAAACGACATTGCGGGCGACCCAGTTCGGTCCTCAACCAAAAAGAGACCTGTCGAAGGTGCACTTACGCCCATGCAGAGCAGACTTGCGATGCTCTGAAAATGCCAGCATTTCAGCCTTGTCATCAAGTGGTCAACATACACCGATATTTGAGGTAATTTCTTCATGTTTGCATGCAACCCTTTATTTATTGCCCTTTTTAGTGTAAGATTACTTAAATAAAGCCTTCGAACATAGGTGTCCCAAAGGTGACTAGCATTTTCTCAAAAACAATACAATGCTTCAGATTGAAACAAATGGACAAAATGATGTGGGATGCGTTAGAACAGTGTGTCTACAGGTCATGGAAGTCATGGTAAAGTCATGAAATGAGATTTAGGTAATGGAAGTCATAGAAAAGTCATGAAATGGTATTCAGGTCATGGAAATCATGGAATAGTCATGAAATTTACAACATGGTCATGGCATTTTTTCCTTTTCGTTGATTCACAAAATAAAAATTTGGATTTAAATTCTTCATTTGTCATCTATTTCTGCAAAAATTTCGCTCACATCGTGTTTTTGGTCATTAATCATGTCGCCACAGTGGTAGATAATGGTTCTGAAAATCGCTATTTATCATGATGTAAAACTTGTACATCCTAACGTTCTAATAGGCAAGGACAATTTTCGGAAGTCATGAAAAAGTCATGAAATCTGCAATACCAAATCCAGTAGACACCCTGTAGAAAAATATGGTTTTCTGTCCGCCCCCACACCTTCAAACATAGACCCAATGGCTTCACTTCTTCAGGGCCCTTAAAAGCATTCCAATAATGTGTACCATTTGGACGAGACCAATTTTAGAATAGCAATGATATCTTTTTGGGACTAAGATAAAATTAAACAAAATGCATGACATATAAAATTGTTTTTATGTTGGAAGAACTAATTGTGCATACTAATCGTATCTTTTTTGGACTCAAGATAAAGCTTAACGAAAGCATTGAATGTAACATTATCTTTGTGTACATTGTAGATCCATTTTTGGTTGTTGGTTTGGCTTACTGGTTCAAAAAATCAAGAACTTGACAATTACAAAAAAAATACCACAATGTTGTTTTCTTTGTTATTTGTAGTCATGTCTGAAGAATTATCAGTTAGTCGTTCTTGTGTTCAAACAAAATTCTTTCATATGCATGCTCTTCAGATTCTCATATTTGCGTTCGAATCCCTTGAACCAATACTGTGATTCTGTGGCATTTCATTCAGTTGTGAGGCTTGCGTGGAACCTATTTGTGCAGAGAAATTTATTAGCGTTTGGCCCAACTTTTTCAAACTAATTCGCAGATTTTGAAACTTCTAGGTCGTGCATCTTGGACATGTGTGATTGCCCAGCGAACAGGTCTTGTTCTTGTGATTCACTCATGGCATATGCTTATGAGTGTGCCCGGAATGGAGTGACACTTAATTGGCGGAATTCTACCAATTGTGGAGGTGAGAAAGACGATTTTAATTCAATATCCATTTTAAAAAAATGCATGGGAATTTTAGACGAGATGTCATTGTTGTGAGGACGTTTCTGGTATCAAGGCCCATTCACGGTTCTGTTTTTCTTGAACAACATCCTTGATGTTATCGGGCATATTTGGTAAATTTTCAAGGTCTCTGAAACCTGTTGGAGGCCACGAACGAGTTGAAACTTCACTTTGTAGGGCAATGAACCGTGTTAAACAGGTAAAAGTCGCGTTAAAAATAGACGCAACTATGTAGCCACACGCGTGCACATGTGGCTGAAGAGATGATGACTGATGGCCTCTCTCAGACTTGGGCGAATTCTTGAAGAATTCCTTCCGGGTGCCTGTGTCTATGCTTTCTCATAAATAAAGTCGATGTCTGCCAAGAACTGGTGGGTGGTAACTGTCCCTTGAATTCCATCCTCGGTCAACCAGAACACGTTGAGTTATTTTGTGCGTTAGTTTGAGGCGTGCTTGAAGGATTTTTTCAAGGCTTTATCTTACTTAGTTCATTACATAATTTCGAAAAATGTAAAAACTAGTGTTCTTAGTTTTAGGTAGTATGTAGAGCTATTCAAAGATAATCTAGATGGCAGAAGTGAAATTTACCTAATGTAAAAAGGTCTGGTCTTAGTAGGACTAATGACCAGTTCGACCCAATCGGACTCGTGACCCCTCACTCCCCAGCAATGTTTACTATGTAATATGCACAACCAAAATCGTCAAATACATGCAGTTTAAAAACAATTTCATTTTTTATAAGCATTCGATTTGTAAAATAATTCACACAATTGACCATGTAGCAAATTAGTGACTGGGCTTTTATCAAATAAATTTCAACTTCATGATTGATATGGTTGTGGCTCAATTTTTCATTTTTAAGAGGACGGTAAAAAAAATATATTTCACTTGTGCTTTTCCCACCATTATAATACGGTATTTTCAGACAAACGAAATGTGCTTTTAATACCCTTGTTCTACTGTACATGTATGTCGTATGTGTTTTGGTAGAACATATGAATTTAAAATTCACACATGGCATAACAAATTCTATAATTAAATAGCTAAAATTAAAAATGATATATTTTCAAACGGCACTGTAGTGCAATGCATGGAGTTCATCCAAAACTTTATAATTACAAAAATATTTGATGGCTTCAAACTTTATTATTTCTTATACAAGTAACGACGTCAGATTACTCCACGTATTTTCACTTTGGATTATGACATACATGTATTTGCGGGCTATACTACAGAAAATATGCTCTTGTGATGCTCTGCTCCAGCATAGACACTATGAGGAAGTAGATTTCTCCTAATGGCTAGTAGGTTAACAGTGATTGCCTGCTGTTAGGGGCAACTAAACAAAGAAATTGCATTTTAAGGTTAGGATAGGTTAGGATAAACACAAAATAACAAATAAAAACATAGAAATGATACATTGCGACAGCAAGGACAGGTGTCATTCCAATATGCTAGACAAGTAGATTTTAAATTTACAGTACATATTTTGTGCACATTTGGAGCAGGGCACGTTCTGAAGTATAACCAATTTGCGTACTTAAATCATTTTAATAGTAAACGCCAGAATAAACTGCTATCAAAACAATCCAATGTTGTGAATTTGCGAAAAATCGTTTTAACAAATTTTATTTTTCAGGGGTCCTTTGTCGTCGTGGAACTGTCTTCACTCAATGCAGTCCACCTTGCCCTTTGACCTGCCAAAACAAAGATGGCAGTGCACCCTGCCCGACGTCCCAGTGCGTTTCCGGTTGCCACTGTCCCAAAGGAACTGTGCTGCACAAGAAGAGATGCATCAAGCCCGAAAAATGTCCATTGATAACATAGTCGTGGTCACCTAGTTGCTTTGTTGTGACAGTTCTTAACTTAAATGTCTAAGGTGTCTACCCTAGATGGCGTTAGAATCTCCATGTGACGTATCATTGTTTTTTTCATCTGCCTGGGACACGTGTGTGCTGCCATTGGTCAGCACCGAAGCCTGGGGCATCACGGTCAATCTTTACGTCGTTGTGCCACAACTCATCAGGAGTGACTAGCAATCCCGGTCGTTTTATGCGATGTTGGCGATGATGAAAATTGTCTTTAGTTGACTTGCTACAAATTTAGTTTTATATATTTTCCTACTTTAAGACGATTTTATACTTTTTTTTTTGCAAAATTGATAAAGTGATTGAGATGTGTTCTGATGTTGGGCCCAGTGCCGAAACACCGAAGAGCTTGAAAGGCCCGATTTCAGACTGAGAAAATTGGAATGTGCAGCGAGCACTGGAACAGTGCTTGAATATAAGTGTTCATGAACTGTACATGAATGATGTGTACATGCATTAATATATATCTATATATACCGTGTATACTGGCCTGTCAACCTTGTTCGTTTGTGTTGACCTGCTAACTGAAAACTTTAATTTATGGCTGTAGTGCTGAAAACATGTGAAAATGTTATCCAAACTTCCACCTTGATAATGCTAATCACACTATGGCAACACGAGACTGGTTACAGCACGAGATTTCAATGTGGCAGTAATGTTAATGAATTTTCTAAATGCATTTTCAATTCAATACAGCAAATGCTTGTTTTTACACGAGCTTTTGAAACCACACTTTCAAACCGGAACCCAAAAGCTTCACTAGGAACTTTTTAGGGCCGAAAACAGTATGGCCCTTAGAAGATCTGAAACAAGATGAGGAAACATTAAAAATTGAAAAAAAAATGAAATGTCGTAGTTTCTTTTGAAATAAAATATTTAAAAAAAATCGCAGTCAAAGGGAATGAATGTGCACAAAATCGAACATTGTGACAGGTTGAGAATATGATAAAGTTGGTACTTAAATGTAAATAGTTGGATCAATTTGTTGTATCAGCCAACACCATTTATGCTCATTTCATAAGAAAATTCTGCTTTCTGTCAGTTCTGTTTCTTAATGGATTCAGCAATAAACCATTCGGAAGAAGTCTGTCCTTAATTATAAACTTACAGTAATTTCAATAAGACTTTGTGATGATGAAATGTACTGAAACGCATATTCCACACTACTCTGAAAATAATGTTATATTTTTAGTATTATTTGAACGCTTTTTGAAACGAAGTCATCATTGGTGGTTTTGGCAGATTGCTATTAGATGGGGATCATTTAAAGAGCATTTACCAAAAATTGAACAGTGAACTTTCAGGAAAGCATGTCAAAACATTGGTCAACAGACACTGTCGTTGTGGTTTTCAGTTTGTCATGCATTGTTCAATGAAAATGTGTAGTGAAAATCCGGTATTTGCATTCAATATTAATAATGCAATTTTTAGATTCCTCGTGTATTTCCCAGCTGTTCATTTGCCTTGCTGGACTTCTCCTTAAAACAGCCGTAACGTTATGCTGTTTAGGTCAAGCGTTTTAAAATGTAAAATAATGTTTTTGACATATTTAATTGGAATAAACATGCATGGAACATGTTCAATGGAATTTCATTTTTCATTCATTTCACACCTGATCTTACATGTACATCTACAGTATGTTGTATCTGAAAATTCCTAATTGGACAGGTATAATTATTATCTAAAGTATTTCGATTATTTTAAATTTTATACAGTAGTTAATTTTAACGTATCCGTAAATCCGTTAAAAATTAACTACAGTATAAAATTTAAAACGCACATGCAGATCATATTAGGATATATATTAATTCCAATGCTGGCATCATAAAACCCGTTTAAATATTAGTCATTTATAAATTTAACCTTAATGATAAATCATTTATGCAGTACATTTTGTTACAATTCACACATTCAAAACAAACAATTTTGCATCTGTTGCTGGCATTGCCATGGAATTAATTGCAAATTTCCCGCCAATTCTTGCTCCTCATTTGGATGAAGCGCCTTAGATTATTATTAAAGAATATTGAAAGCTCTGTAAGTTTTCAAATTTACTTCTCAGGAATTCGAATAGCTGGCTTGTCAGTCGTAATTCGATGCGGATTAATTAGTTTAGAAGTGATTTACAGTTCATGAAAACTCAGTTTTCTTTTCTCGGAGGATGCCTTTGATATTCAAAATATGCATAAGTGTTGTTTTTCGATAATTTTGAGCTGCCAGCGTACCAAGTTTATAGCGCTCCCTATAAATGCCTTAATTCTGCCACTGCTGTGAAGGTCGAAACTAACATTTTCTGGTTTTTAATCTGGAATATCTAAATGACCTCTGATCTTGCAAAGAATTTTTGAATTCTTTCATTTAAAATTTGTACAACCAAATAGCCGGCCCACGGCAAATAGTTTGTAATGAATGTTAGGCAGCTGGGTTATGGTGTTCAGTGTTCTGCTAATCCACCTGAAGGTGAAAGACAGGAAAATAATTTATGCAAACTAACTTGAGTTGCGCAATGGCATTCTGATTAAGAATCTGCTCTCATCATAGTGTGTCAAAGACTGCTGTGGACGGATTACCCTGCTTATTTATGTATTTAAATACAGTAAATATGGATGTGATTTAGAAGATTCACAAACATTTTTGAAAGATCAACGGATAAGGAATTGAGTTAGAAGAATTACAGATGTAAACTTTTCGCATGTACTGTACATGTAAGTTTGGAATACATTCATGACGTCCAGAAACCATGTTTGGAAATGTTTCCTAATGTTGCTATGGAAGAGGCTTTCTAAAGCTCTCATGCTAATACCATAGAATTTATCAAAATATATTGTGATTACATGCCATTCAGTGTCTAGGTATATTTTTGCGATATGCCATTGCAAATATGCTGGCATGTGCACCACAGACGATCAGATTTACTGTAGGTCATTAAGAAAAATCACTGACATCACAATATATTGTGATTACATACCGTTCAGTGTCTAGGAATATTTTTGCGATATACCATTGCAAATATGCTGGCATGTGCACCACAGACGATCAGGTTTACTGTAGGTCATTAAGAAAAATCACTGACATCATACATGTACACAGCAGGCCCACATTGTGGGCGAGTTTAGATATTTACATGTACATGTACTTGTGTATTCCAATGGGAAATTTCACAATAATAACTGTTTAAGTTGAAAACAGTTTCAGTTTGTAGTGGGTGTTTTGCATGAGCACCGGAAACTGAAAACACAAGTCAGAACACCAAAAATCGATACTATCCATTGGAGTTAACCTTGTTGCAATCCGCTATCTGTTGCTTCTGTAAATGGGTGCAGATCTCGATTATTACCTTGTGTCTTGCACCACACACTTAGTCCACAACCCTTTCGTGAGTGAAGTCACTCACGCAAAAACGACGAAAAAACGAAAACTCAAAAATAATGAAACAGTGTTAATAAATAAGTACATGGAGCTTGGGTTGGATGATGCTGCTTTCTGAAGGTTCTTGTGCATTTGTCACATGGACGTGCTTATTAAGCACATAATGCGTTGATGACATGACGTTTCGATGCTACCTGCACGATCACCCCAAGAGGACTCATGGCAAAAATGCGTCCCCGAAGAACTTTTGTGCTCTTTTTTTTGGATCCAGGAGGAGCAGGCGGAACCTACCAGGTTTGCCTCTAACCGATTGAACGAAATGATACGGCGGGGGGCATTTTTACCAAATCAACACTTCAATTACATCAGCTGTATTATTAATATCACTAAAGACAAAAATTGGATGAAAAAAGGACGAAGCTGGAATGGGCGTTGCCACAACACGAACAGCTCCTATAGGTTTTTTTGCTTCTAGTTTCTTTTTCATGGAAACCGATTGAGCCATGTCGTCAGTCCACTCTGCCCAAAGGCCATCACTTTTGGAACAATTCATTACACACGGAAGTGCTACTATTTGGTCAGATCTCTCCTCCATGCCCCCCGGGCAGAGGGGTGACCATCGTCACGCAAGCACCCGTCACGGTATTTCAATCCAACAACTGTGGCCAATTTGAAATTTTGCACAGGCACAAGCTTTTTAAATTAATGACGGCTGAGGGGATGGTTTGGAGAAGTGGTCAAAATTTGGACGAGGTATTGGGGATTTAAGGGGTAAAATTGGAGATGTCTAAAGATGTTTTACAATTACCGTCTTACATTATTAATTTTGAGAGAGTGAGCACCTACATGTATAGTGGGTAAAAATACATGTAGGTTTTGGCAAAGTATGAAAACGTACCTGTATCATATATTATGCGCATTACATAGTTAATGTAACAACAAAAAACTTTTGCAAAATTAAGAACGACTTTAAAAAAAAATAAAATAGACATTTTAAATGCAAAAACGTAATGGCAATGTATGGCAAAAATACAATGGAGGAGACGTTCGATGTTTTCTCTTGTCCAAATTTCCTTACACTATAATTTATTTTATGGCGCAACACATTCACATACAGTATGTTCTTATAGTCCTGATATAATTACTTACGTGTAAATGAAGATTTTCAACGCTACCGCATCCTATACCGCCCAAAACCCACGGTACATGTACACTATTACCACTTCCATGTTAAATTGTATGGCGGAAGCAGTGTTGATGTTTGGAACTGTATGGGATAGGTAGCGTTGAAAATCTTCATTTAAGTGATTATGCAGGACTACCAGAACATACATGCATGTGAATGTGTTGCGCCATAAAATAAAAGACGATGAAAGGAAATTTGGGCAAGAGGTGACATTGAACGTCTCCTCCATTGTATTTTTGACATACATTGCCATTACTTTCTGCATTGAAAAAGTCCATTTTATTTTTAAAAGCCGTTTATAATTTTGCAAATGCTTTTTGTTGTTGTTGAATAAACTATGTAATGCATATAATATAAAACTTGAACGCTGTAGAGATATCAGAAATGGCATAAAAGTAACTTTCAATTTTGGTCGTTTTGCATCTTGCAGGGTTCCCCAGAACCGGAAAACCTGAAATTGTCAGGGATTTTAAAAAGGCAGGGAACAGTTTACTTTGAAAGTACTTTGAAAGTTTTCCAGTTTTGAAACAAATTTTCCTCACCACCCATGCCGATGTTGTATTGCTTATATGCCATATGCTATACATGTATTTTTGCATTTTCAGTGATCAGGGTGGTAAGTAAAATTTGTTTAAAAACCAGGGAAAGTCAGGGAAGTCAAAACTTTTATTTCAGGAGGAACACTTTTTTGGACTTTAATTTACAACTGTATTTGCATGGTTTAATAGACTGGGCTTCACTGTACAACATTTGCTATGTTTTTTGCAGAATCGCATAAGTGGCATAATGGTGTTAATGCCTGTAAACCTCCATATGGTCGCTTTACCTCCCATATGCTAGACCAAATGCTTTAGAAGACCATTAGCCAACTTTCTGTTAACATCTTGTCTTGTTATGGTCTATTTAATTCCTTTTGTGATCATTATACTGATTTTTTATACTTATTACGTTTTATGCATAAGGTTCCAGGTGCGAGTTTATAAAAGCGATCACGTGAACATTTTCATAGTAAATATTTATATCAGAGGTAACATTGACAAAAATCAAAGATTGATATAAACAAACCTAGTGACCTGAGTAAGAGTGTTGATCTGGAATACGTAAGGGATTGGTGCGTTGCTTTACAAATCAAGCTTCTTAGAAAACTATTTTGGGACAACAGGTTGGTTGAAGGTTCTATAACCATCATCTCAACCAAACATTTACCCGTCTTTTAGACAAATTAAAAAATACCAAATGGGAATTCGGAAGCCTTGTAAAGAAACTTTATATTTTCAGTATGAAAGTTAGTATATCCCTGGCCATGTCCATATATGTACAGTATTTATAATGGCCTGGCTAACTAGAAATAAAATTGTAATAACTGATACACAGTATTTAAAAAACAAAATTTCAATTTAAAGAAACTCTCAATTAATGATGTACTTGAAGTTTAATGATAATTTTTGAAACTGGATCTGCAAATGGTTGTGCTGGTCGGCAATGTTACAGCCAGTCTGAAAATAAGTTTTTGGGCAAGACAGTTAAAATTTAGTGGAAAAGATCAATTTATTTCATTTATAAAAATGTCAGTTATACGGTATCTGCATCTTCCACAACAAAGAATGTTATCAATTTTTCAAGATCAAACCCTTCATGAAAATTTGTTTTTCATCAACAAATAAGCTTATAAGACGAATATTAATCAATGATCGAATTGAAAAAAAACACTGAAGTTAGAAAATAATTTTTTCTTAAGTCATCTCAGAGGTGAGCGATATTCATGTATACAAATCCAGCAGAAAATTACCACAAGTTTTAACTTCGATCTTCAGCTATGTTTATTAATTGCTGTTATTCACGTCTTGTGCAGTAAGCCTAAGACGACAATAAATAATAGCACATTATTCCACCTTTGATTGTTCTTTTCTGCAGTAGTTTGGCAACCGCCAGCTCAATTAAAGATTATTAATGCAAACCGATGTTAACCCCACACTGAGGTTACTTTTTTTCTAAATTATTATTTGAAATCTGGATGAAAATAATGACTAAGCCAGCTTAGGATCAACGCGATATGTCTTAATCAAACACTTGTTGATTCTGTCAGGGAATTAACAATACTGATTACAATCTGACTTTTCAAAAGCAAACTATAATGCAATTATTTAGGTTCGCAAAAAAACAATAGCAATTTATAAAAGTGCCCTCAGTAAAACTTTGACATTTTCTGGAAGGTTGCAGGAATCTGCAAGCAAATGTCAAGCACGAGCATTTGCTGATGGCTGCAAAATATTGCTCAAGAAAAACATGTTATTCCACGACTTTTGACCTTTCTAGGCAAACTGCACGATTGCAGAAACGATATATTTTGTGAGCAATTGCATACTTTCATGAAGGCAATGATGAGCAAGGTAAATAGATGCGCTTGCTAAAATACCGTATATTTGCTATACTTGCACTCAGTCTAATTCCCTGCGAATTGTTATGACGTCATACTTGTTTGATAATGTTAAGTTGATGAGGATTTTTGAAAATACTAATGAAATTGATGAGCTATATACCGTGAGCACTGGCTTCTGACGTGTTTCCTGTAGGCTTGATCGAATAAGCCAATCGATAAACAGCATGGGCGTTCAGAAACCTTGAAAAACAAGTTGAACTTTTACAGAAATTGCAGTGGTTCGGAATTTTACTTGGATCAATCAAGGGCCATCTTATACCAAGGTTCAAAGGGCACAAGTTCGTATAGGTATTTGTATATTAAAATTAAATCTGGCCAAATATTCTAAAATGTGACGAATAATGCTCTCTTGATGAGAAGATGAATCCACACATAATGCAATTCCTAATGACGATAACAAATATAGTACAAGAAATGTGAATTCCTGCGTCTAACATTTCCAGAAGTTTTTAGTTCATCTCACATCGCCAATCTGCATGCATATCCAACATGTTTGATTTGGAAATTTTTGCAGTTTCCATGGTTTCAGCCAGTGGTTTGCTGCTTGTGAAAATCCAGTTTTCTCGATAGGTTCTTTTCTTCGAAAAATTGGTGCGGTTTTGACTCCCAATGCCTTAAAATCGTTTATTCCATACATTTATCGAGGCAACGTCCAATCGACCGTATTCGTGGTCAGGTACAGTTTGTAAAGGTCAGGTTTTCGGAATCCAGGCACGCAAATTTGCGAATTGTGTGAAACCAAGTTTAAGAAATTATGCAAAAATATAGTTGAAATGTGTTTGAATATCGAATGGTAAATAAAAATGTTGATTTTCGAATAATTCTTAATTGTGTCTTGAATTTCGACAACGGATATGAGCAGAAGTGCAAAAAAGTTAATTGCAATAGCTAGGACAGGTGTCATTCTTGTATGCTGGACAAGTAGGGTCGAATTTGCAATATAAATATTTTTTGCACATTTGCAGTAATGTCTAACCTGCAGCATATTCTTTTTGCATAATATTCAAATCAATTTTCTATTTTCTCGTTTATGTTTCAGAAATACGTAAATATGTAAAACTAATGCAAAGTGGAGCGTGAAATGAAACTTGTTGCCATTTTACGTGCCTTCATTAGAATCATTTTCATGTTTAATTTTTGCTGTAATTAATGGGAAAATGTTTCTATCATAATCTTACCAGAGCATTCAGCAGGTGCACTTGACTCTCCAACATATACTAATCATCAAAATTGTCATTGCCATAGGATTTTAGATTTTTACATTATGGCTTGGTTTTTAAACTTGGTAATTGGTTCATGGAGAAATGATCATCATGGAAAACGCTGGTGTCAAAGTGATTACAAGACTGATAGCAAAAATATTGACTGCGAATTGGTATAAACAGTTGGAAAACAAAAATAGTATAGTGATGGACCAGTAGTAAACTGGTTGCAAAGTTGCCAACAGATTACATAGGCAATCATGAAATTGTTTTCAATTTGTATTGATCTCCAACTTTGATTGCAATTTAGACCACTTAAAATTAGATGACGAATGTTTTCAGTTCACATACAGGTAAACCTATAAAATGACTTGGTGCGTGTGAACTAAAAACCGTTAAAGATAGGACAAAGTCCAATTAGAAAGTTGTAGAGCGTCGTCCAATTAGTCTAATGTGTGCATATGCATGCCACATTAAATTACGAATCGTAAAGTTTCAATTAGCAAGTTAATTTTACTCAGGTATGCAACTCTGTATAACACGTATGCATTGCAGGGAAGCTCGTTGAGGATTATTGTGTACTTTATTTCACGTACACAATTCAGAGTCACAGAATGTAAAAATTATTAAACCGGGCATATCATTCGTATAAAGCTGGGTTGCATACATGATAAAATAAACTTGCCAAATGGGGCTTTGCGATTGATAAGTAAATGCCGCAAAATGCACCAATTACACTAATTTTTGGAAGCTCCACAACTTTTATCTTTGACGGATAAAATTTTAATGTCACGGTCAATATGCGTATTGGAATCCTCGCCTCACTCTAGTCAACTGTTAAAATCGATTTTACCTAGCTGTTGGGATATCAAAGATATTCGAGAGGCCCAGACGTATGCATCACCCTGTATATTCATGTAGTAATGGCAACCAATATGCCATCTGCATTGAAACTAATCTGAAATCAGATTGGTTGCAAAATGGTCAATTGGCAAAATGGCGAATATCATCAATTGATAATCAGACTTGCAGTCAATTCCGCAATCAGTTTTTGATCCATAAACGTAACCAATTTGCAATTAGTTGGTTGCTATTATGATCCTTTATTGCAAAGCTGATGTTAAACTGGATTCTTACCATTGCTACTTTATTGCAACTAGACAGTGTGAAACCACCACCGAAAAAACAATGCTGTCTTGCGGCTACCTTAATAGCAATTCGTTTTTCTGCAAGAAGTTATTATTTGCAAATTTGCGTCATAGGCTAACTGGTTGCATAACTGATGCCAATTTGGGTTCGTACCATTGCTATTTAATCGAAACTGCACTGTAGTCAGAAACCAAAACCGAAACAATCTTGGAGTCTTCTGATCACTTTTCAATCAGTGTTACTGCAACCGTTTTTTCCATAAGGATAACAAGCTTGCAGCTATTGTAGTTTGGTTGCAACAAGGAGATAACCATAGTGATATTTGATAGTAAATTGATTACAACATTAAATTTCTACTGAATTGCAACCAGTCTGAAACTATTTTGAGTAGTTTTAGGGAATTCATTTTTGCAGATTTTTCTTAAGTAATATTGACAGTTACAAAATATTAAAATTTTGATACCGAAAAATTCCAGGCTCCAATTCTAAAACGAACTCAATTGCTATCAGTCATGCTACCAGTTATCATAATTCAAGTTACCAATCCGCAACTTTGGTGATTTTTCGAAATTGTGACAATTACAAAACATCAAAAATTTGATGGTGAACAATTCCAGGTTCAAGTTAAAATCCCCTAAGTTTTACTGATCACCAATACCGCAACTTGATAGATTTGTCGAAATTGCGGCAATTGCAAAATCTTAACATTTTGGTATAGCACTGAAAAACATCAAACTCCCCGAACTTTCCAGGCTAATGCAAATATCCCTGACTTTTCCATGTTTTCCAGGCTGGCATTCAACACGAGTTACAGACAGGCAACTCAAGCAAGCCAAGTTCCGAAGCTCGGCATTCAGTGCCAGAGGTCCCCCTATAATCGCCTCATCTCATCACCGTCGCAACCGACGGCATGAGCCTCTCGTGACTCGTCCGACCCCGATTCCCCCTGCCGCCTTTCCCGCTCCGTTGCGCGGCATTTCCAGTTTTGCCTTCCCGGGTTCGCCTCGCTAGTAACCAGTCGCCAGCACCCTCCCCGCTAGCTTGCTATCGTCGCTCTGCTCGCCCAGCTCTCCCGGGCCCGTGACGGGCCGTGCCGGCTGCCGCTAGGCGGCGCTTCGGAGTCCGTAGCCGCCCGACGCGCAAATCCTACTGGAACATGGCGGCGCGTGGGTGTCGTACTAAATTTGAAAGCTCGCCGCACGTTCGTCGCACAGATTCCCGTTCGCCCGTGTCTTCCGGCAGCACTTCGTCGCACAGGTAAGCCCCGTTCTTGTCTAGCGCACGCACCTGCATGTCAAGGGCCGGGGGGGACTGGGGTCGCACAGGGTCGGGACGGCATCCCGCGGATTTCGGCCTTGACGACCCGTGGGCGACAGGTCGCGACTTGGCGGTATTGCATTGCACCCAACTAGCATTTCGAAGATTACACTGTCTGCAAATTGGGGAATCGATGGTGACCCCAATGCACCAAATCGGCATATACGAAATTGTGGGGATTGAATTGAGTTTACTGATGGTGACAGATTTGACAGATTTAGCCAAATCTGTCACTGTGCTCAGAGGGTGCAAATCGTCCAACCTGTCATAGATCATCCTTGCTTTATTGGGGATTTAAAGAAATTTTCAACGTTTTTTGTTCGAGGCACAGAATTTTGCAAATTATGGGGTCAATGCTGACCTCGCGTGACCTAACGCAATTTGTGCCCCTGTGAAATCGTGGGAATGATATGCAATGTGTGTCATCTAACTAAATCTGCCTCTGAGCTCAGAAGGTACAAATCATCCATCCTGTCTTAGACCATCCTTGCTTTATTGGAGTTTTAAAGAAATTGTCAACGTTTTTTGTTCGAGGCACAGAATCTTTCAAATTAAGGGAGCAATGGTGACCCCGCCTGACCTAACGCAATTAGCGAAATTTGCACATCTACAAATTTGTGGGTGTGAGTGTGCAATGCCTACAAGCGTTATTGGGGTTTATAAGCAATTTTTTATTGTTTTTTGGTCGAGGCACCGAATCTGACAAATTAGGGGATCGATGGTGACCCCGCCTGACCTAACGCATACATCTACAGCGGAATTAGCGATATTTGCACATACAAATTTGTGGGAATGAGTAATGCAATGCCTACAAACGTTATTGGGTTTATAAGCAATTTTTGTGTGTTTTTGTTCGAGGCACCGAATCTTGCAAATTAAGGGATCGATGGTGACCCCGCCTGACCTAACGCACCAAAGCGGCATTTGCCCACGCGCGAAATTGTGAGGATTGAATTGACTGATACGCAATCACTTGCAACGTGGGTTTAGCCAAATCCGTCACTGTACTCACTGTGTTATTTTGCATCGAAGCACAGAATCTTGCAAATTAGTAGGCTCGACCCCACTGACCTAAAACAATTTGTACACGTGTGAAATTCTGAGAGTGATATGCAATGTGTGTTATCTAACTAAATCTGCCTCTGAGCTCAGAAGGTACAAATAATCATCCTGTCTTAGAACATCCTTACTTTATTGGAGTTTTAAAGAATTTATCCACGTTTTTTGTTCGAGGCATAGAATCTGACAAATTAGGGGATCGATAGTGACCCCACCTGACCTAACGCACCTAAGCGCGATTTGCACACGTGCAAATTGTTGTTGGAACTAGGGGAAAATGTGTTGTTTGAACTGATTAGTGGTGTCTGATGCAATGACGTGTGCTTATATGGTTGAGGTTTGGTTTTATTGCAATTCTCTTTAGCAATTCTAATTCGATCTGATTGGCAAGCTTTCGATCATGCTAATTATGCTAATTTGCCATCTACGTGACATTGCGTATCTGGAACTGTGCTGTGCACGTGACTACACACCTGATGCACTTTGCCACTGAGCAATGCAAACTTGCAAAGAGCTGACCCAACCTTGCAGCTTGGTGCAACGCTCCCATTGCACCAGTGTCCACTTATGACGTCACGGTGCAATTAGCAAACTGCTGAACGCTTTCACCTCCCCCTTCAGGCTCTGCTGATATTAATCCTCGAATTAATTTGCAATGTAGATGACCAGATTTTTTCACAAACTCTCATTAGGCCTGCATGGGTACACCTCCGCACCTGGTTGCAGAGTTGCTCGGTCCATTTGCAGCAAACTTGTAATTTAAAATTGTTGGAGAAAAATAGTGCTCATGCATCAGTTGCCTTCAGTGCAGAAATTCAATCAGAGCTAATTGAGCTTTGTAGGCCAGGCGTTATTAACTATCCTAAAATTTTATGTGCTATGATAATGCATTCCAAGACGCATTACAGCTCGTAAAATAGTTTGATGATCAAGATTAGCATATGCCGCCATTGCTCCAGTAGCTCATATGAGCTCCCAGCGTGCTTCCCATGTTGCCATGAAGTGCAAAATCGCAAAATCGTATCGAAGACGTTGCTAGCGGAGTTGCGAAAGTTTCGAGCGTTCGCTGGGATGCTCTCGAGTGCGTTCACCTTGGCTTGCGGCCGATTGTATGCCAGCCGGCTGAAGATGCCATGGAAGTCGCTATTGAAGTCCGGGAAATGCAGGAGATCGGCGATTCCTCTCATGAAGTCATTGCATTCAAGCCCCTTGCAATGGGCTGGGCAGCGCATGCGCAAATGTGATGAGGCCCAGGAGCAAATTTTTGCATGGCTGAGAATTGTAGAAATGCCATTCGACGTTGGAATTCTCTTCCAAAGGATAGCCTTAAGTTTCAAGAAATTCAATTTGACACTGTCTTGGTGGCACCTACCGAATCTTAATTTGGGTTGATGGACTACACCCCCCTACCACATGGTATTAAATTACTGACAGTAGGGTACT
>JAQGAF010001307.1:0-32656 GCA_034687865.1 Kryphioiulus occultus | reverse complement strand
CTAGTTTTGGTAGCTATTATCGGATGCGCACACCAATTAGTCAATTTCAATTACAATTATTTTTTTAGGATTGACATCCCCTATTGAGGCACTCACCCTTATACAGTCACACTTTCACATGATTTTTAACGTTTTGGATAAGTTAGTTCACTAACTACGCGACTCATCGCTAGAGGGCGACACCTTCTATTCTCACTTAAGGCACCTACTGTACCTGTATATTGGAACCTGGCCATTTTGCTCATACCGTTCCCTCAAGTCTTGGAGACGCTAGCTAATACTGGGCCAAAGCTGACCATGTACAGCTCGCAATTGAGAACCAATACCACGTTTTCGCGCATCGACAATAATAATAAAACTGCTCAAAATGGAAAGTTTATACCAGTAGTCATCCACTTGAACTTGGGAGCAGTTTGCGCGGTTTTAGGTGGCTAATCCTAGCTTATTTTATGATTCCCAGTATCTCTAATGAGATTCAGGTTTCTTACCTAACATTGTTTTACTTTCCATATATACTTATTTCAGCAATTTTTCACGTTATTTTCTTCTTTCAAAGCCGCTTTTCTCATCGACATTTCGCCATCTCCATTTCCATTGCTTCAAATCGAACTTTGGAACGCGACAATTCGCACTTGGTCACGTGAGCGCGTACAAGGCTAGTGTTCGAAAAAACGACGTCATCAAAAATGGCGGCATTCTACATTGAGAAATGCGAAATAAATTGTTTAATTCAACAAAAACTAATAAATGTCAGCTGGAGCTTTGATATTTCAAAGGTATGTTAGTGAAGGCACGCACCATATAGCTGCCGTCGGGGAATTAATTTCGTTTCTTTGATCTTTCCCATTATGTGCCCGTACCCTTCGACGGAGCCTCACAGGTGACAACGCCGCCATGCATGTTGGAACACATTCTCGCCACCATATTCAATGAAAATACAGCTATATTCACAAAACTAAAGATATAAGGAATTAGTTTTTAACTCCGTTGAATAATTAGCTATGTAGGTACAAGTGTACAGTAAGACCCACTCGATTACGTGTGTCGTCAAGATTACAAGATGTTAAATAGCATTTCCTACATACATGTATTTTCAAGCAAGTTGTATATTTTTAGTATTTAACTCATTTTGTTACCTTAAAAATTACTTACTACAGAATAACGTCTAATTAAAATTATCACATACTGTAGGTTTTCTTAGCTACTTTCTGAAGTTTTAGCGAAAATTGCATACAGTAACTGCATGATTCATGGACATGATTACATAAAGCATGGTTCGGCTGATCAAGGACTCCGTAGGTCGCCGCCATGTTGGGACACACAATTTGCTATTTACAACTATTAAAATCGCTAAGAAAAACAAAGAAAAAGTTTGCATTTTCCATTTGTTTACTGTTTTCGAGGCCTAACGCCGCCTTAGAAATTAACCCAGTTTAGCTTCGATTAGCGACGCCGTTTCCCCGCAGTCTCCTGACCTTCGAATGGGGGTCAAGGTCACGAGAACGCAGATTTCATTAGACAAGGGAGTTCCCCCCAGCAGTGAGAGATACATTTTACAACGTGGCAAAATCATTAACGCTCCCCACTAAATGAACGTTACTTAATGACGCATTAAGGACTCCGCATAAGACAGGGATATAATTCACGATCGTTCGCATAATGCGGAAGAAGAAAAAGAAGAAGAGTCCTCATGGAAGGGTTATTATTTACCCCCCCCCCCACCCAACCCCTTAACTCCTAATTGATATTTCGCGTGTAATTAATTGGCGTTGGAAACATTCAACTCGTAATACCAGATACTGACTCGTCAGATCTGAAAAAAACGACATGAATTAACCCGCTTAATGCTGTTCGGGGCCGACAGACGGCGCCACTGCCCAAAAACAGAACCTTTGATTATAGAGATCAGAAAAATAATTAGTTTGTAGAAACAGCGGATCGCAGGCTTGATTATAACACCGAAAAAACTCCTTTTGCTTTAGTGAAACAGTCGAAACGGCGCTCTTAGTTACTATGAAGACACGTGACACCGGTCATAGTAGGGTTTACGCAACGTCCAGCGCCATCTATGGTCAAACCATGGAAACTGATGTTAAAATTAGAAGAAAATTTGTTTGGAAAAGCTTCATCTGTTGGCATTTCAAGAAAAAATGGAGTAGAAATGGCGTCATCTGTGGGACAGTGATGCAAAGGCCAAAGAGGCGCGATCTATGGTCAATACATGCAAACTGATGATACAATGGGAAGCAAACGTGATGCTACAAGCTTGTAAAAGCGCCACCTTTGGAAAAGTGATACAAAAATAGCCATCTATGGGAAAGTTTTACAAAATGTAAACAAACGCCATCTATGAACAATGCAAGCAAACTGACGAGAAAACGAGATGAAAATATGATGGAGAAAAGCGCCTTCCTTAGGAAAAGCTGTTCATGGGAAAATCAGGCAAAAATGATGGGAAGAGAAAAATGAGGATATGATGGGAAAGTTTTACAACAGCTAAACAAGAGCCATCTATGGACATTGCATGTAAACTGACGAGAAAACGAGATGAAAATATGATGGGAAAAAACGACATCTTTAGGAAAAATCGGTTCACGCAAAAAAAAAAAAAAAAAAAATCAAGCAAACAATTATGGGGAGAGAAAAATGAGGGTATGGCCATGTTTGATTTATGAATATTGATCGATACCAGCGCCATCCAGCGGTGACAACGGGCAACACTGGCAAAAGCAATGAAATTCCGTTATTAAAATGATAGCAGTGATAGACAAAAGACAAAAAAGCCATTTCCTCCCCTGCTGCCTCACAATTATAATGAGTGACGTGAAAGGTTACAACCTTCGCTACCTAATAGACACACACCATTGTTTTAAAGTAATTTTTTCGGTTAAGTACGAACTGGTATCGTCAGAAATTCACGTAATATGACAAGTTCCCATCTCCCCCGACCCCCTCGAAATACAGAAGCTGTTATAGTTATTAAAAAAGCTAAGCACAAACCAGATAAAATCCGCCAGGTGGCTCACATTTGAAATTTGAAAGTAAAAAATCGTTGAAGGTTTATGTTTGTAAATTAACCTTCTGTTTAAGGGCGATTTTTTTTATCTTATTTTCAGTCATTTTTTCTCCGACAAAGGCAACTAAAGTTAATGTATTTCAGTTCCAGCTATAAGAAGACTCGGACTTGATCAAAGTAATTTTTTTATTTAAAAAAACAGATTAACTCTTCCCTTGTTTTATCCTAATTACAGTAATGGGCTAAGTGTTTAAACTGTCCCTATAGTCATTGTTTTAGAAATAGACCTACATTTATTTAGACTTTTATTCAGGGTCTTCGGGTTGTTGCTTTTGGTTATTTTAGAGAGTGACGCCATACAAAGGCCATCAGTAACAACAGAAAATGGAACGTTATTTAAAAATAGACATCGTAAGTCTATAAGTTCATTTTAAAGTAAGACTTTTTCTGGACGTACTGCACATATAAAACGTTGATATCTTCACTTTAATTTGAGATCGTTTATTAATTTTTATAATTAATTAATTAATAACAACAGAAAATGGAGCGTTATTTAAAAATGTCTAAAGTTCATATTAAAATAAGACATTGTCTAGACGTACTGTACATATCATTTTTGTGGTTGATAATTTCACTTTAAGGTAAAGTTAGTTGGTGTAAATTACATAGCTGTTCTAATCGAAGATCGTTTATTAATATTTTATAATTAATTAATAACAACAGAAAATGTAATGTTGATATAAAAATGTTGATATTTTCACTGTAAGTTGGCATTAATTGGTGTGAATGTATGAATTATTCTAATCTTAGATCTTTTATTAATTTTTCATAATTAATTAATAACGAAAGAAAATGGAGCGCGATTTTAAAATGTCTGAAATTGCATTTTAAAGTAAGAAATTCTATAGACGTACATACTTTTACGTGTATAAAACACTAGGTTAATTAATAGGCATTCAATTAACACTATATGTACCGGTATATCAAAAATTATTAAATGACGAAATAGGCAAAAAAAGCCAAATAGAAAATAAATGTTGTTTCATTCGTAAATTAGTTTTAAATTTTCCTGTACGTAAAATTAAAGCAAATTTGAATCAGTTGGCGGACTGAATCAAATTCAATTAACGACGAGTCTATTTGAATCAACAGTTGAATGGAAGAATAGATTTCTCTATGAAATTTGTGAACAAAATCGATAATTGGGAGTAATTTTTGCGAAATCAACGTTGAATGCATTGTCTATCCACTGGCAATTTAATCTAAAATCTGAATAAATCGCATCTTTCATGACAAATCTCGCTGGAGCGAGTGTCATTGACAGGTGAAATACATTTGAAGCTGGGCCTAAATGAACTCATGCATAATAGCACTGGCTTTCAATTCTCATTGAAAATCTGAAAAGTTCTCAGCGCTATCTGTATATGCGCTGCATATGTAATATTTAAGAAAGCTTTTGCATTATAGTAGAATCCGTCGGAACAAACACTGTTTAAAATAGTATCCTCTCCAAACTAAGAGTCTCTCTAAACTAATATTCAGCACCGACCCCAAGAACATTTGTTTAAACAGGTTCTACTGTAATCAGTATTCAAGCTTCAAGTACATTATGCAATGAATTATTTAGTAGAACCTGTCTAAACTAATACATAAAAGTTTCCAAGTGGTAGGCCCCTGCCTCCAATATCCCCAAACTAAAAACCTCTCTAAACTAATATTCGGCACTAGTCCCGGGGATATTAGTTTAGACATGCAGGCTCTATATACTGGTATATACCGGGATCAGTATTCAAGCTTCAATTGAGTATGCATTATGCAATGTATTATATTGTAGAACATGTTTAAACTAATAAATAAAAGCAGTTTCCAAATGGTAAGTCCCAGCCCCCAACCTCTCCAAACTATTATTCAGCACCGGTTCCACCGAATTTATAGTTATATTTGATGAATATTATATATTTCTCATTTGATATAATTAAGTGTTATATAGGACAAACCTCATGAATTAAAAAAACTGATATAATTAGTCATGTTTTTTTGTTTGTATTGTTTTAAAAAAACACCGATTTTTGTACCTTATAATGTAAAGCATCATACTGTGCGATACTGTGCGATTCCAAGCTTGCAAATAATGAAATATTTTATAACGTATGCAATATTTCAAATTCAAGAAAGGGATATGTGTTGTAACTTCAAATTTTCTATAGATACGATAAAATGTATATTTATGCATTTTTCTTTTATGTATTTTTCTATTATGTATTTTCTCAGACTACAGCAGCATTCCACCATAGAAATACATCAACAAAGTTGCCATTTTCACTGCGAAACGACATTCCATCTTTTATAACTAGAAATCGTCAAATTTCGATTCGCAGCATTAAAACGTCTACTTTATAGTCTATGTAAAATTGTATTGGTTTTTATTAGGAACAAATCCCAGCGCCCGTTTAGGTGCACAGTATATACCAAAGATTGTTTTTAAAACATCGTTTTAAAAACAGGCTGCCTTAATAAGATATTATTTTCTAATTTTATACAGGGTGTCCTGTGATAAAACCGACAACATTGGGTGGTGAAAGAGGATCGACGAAACAAGGATATTTCAATACATAGTTTCATGTATTCAAATCAGTAATGATTTTCTCATGTAGAAAAGTGCAGGGTAAGGCAGAAACATTTCAACGACATTTTAAATATTAATTATGTTAATTTTTACGTTAATTTTTTTGCAAATCGTTGCAATAAGTTATATAAATTTGGTATTTGGATCTTTCTACCACATGGTATTTTTTATACTAGCAGTGTTGAATTGAATATCAGGCTGTAACTGCACTAAATTTAAAAAAATAGTTTAGTTGCAGAACCACTATATGGCATATAATGGTCTGCATATTTTTGGTAAGTTTTCAGTGAAGAAAATACTGCAGGTTTAATTTTTCTGGGTATACACTGGCTAAACAAGCTTTTCTGCAAAGCAATTTAAATTTTGTTTCTATATACAGCATACAGGTATATATAGTAACTATATGTAGAACAAATACACGCAAGGTTGAAATATTATTTAAAATTTTCGACAAATTTGACAGAATTTAAACTGTCGATTGTTCTGAATTTTATTGTATCATCATGGCATCATGGAGTGTACCAAGAATGATGCAATGAAAATATATGGCATACAGAAGTATAACGATTATTTAATTTGATCTGTTTTTTTACAACGTTGATAACCCCCGAATCTACCAAATTTACATACAGCTTATCCCGCCTTTATCTGTTGTTTACAGCATACATAGTGTAATTGCAATTACATGTAAGTTTATTCTAGCAAAATGATAAAATAAAAACATTCAGAAACTGATCCTTCTATAGTTAATGATGCTCGAATGTGTGTTTCCAAATGGCGACATTTCAAATCATCACAATCACTCGATGCAAAATACGTGCAGAATCGCTGGTTTTAGATTGTTTTTGGGACACTTTTGGCTGAGTATACCGGGCCGAGTGCTGATACGTTTGAGAACGAGGCAGGGACCAGTTATTTAATGTGAAGTATACAGCTCCAAAACAAGAGCACTAAAATGTTTCGTATTTTTTTTGCAAAAAAGCACTACTAAAAACCAGCAATCTGATCCTGGGAATTAGTGTAACATAGCGCATGGGGTCGCTGTAAGTATCGTGGGGCATTCAGCATGGGAAAAAGCCGAAACAATTTGCATCATTGATTTATGACGACGAGAGCATCCAATGCATGTTACAAAAGCACGAAAAATAACGAATAAAAAAAATCAAAAAAACTTAAATAAATAAAAAATGCAGGCATCTCATATCGCATTTAGCAGTAGCATGTGCACGACTATCTGCATTAGAAATGCTAGCTGGTTTCGCGTCTCTACGGTAAAAACTGCTACCAAAAAAAGCCAAACAAGGACAAAAAAAATTCAAATAAAACTAAAAAACTGCTTGAAAACGTATAGATGTAAAGCTAAAGTGCTTTGCTGTTAAATATTTGAAAGCTTACTGTTCATAGGTTGGCATAATTTAGAAAAAAGTCTCGTGGCTCGGATCGAATCGATTAGCGGCGAATGGGAGCACGCGCGTGCGGGCGAGAGGGGCCAATGGGCGGCGGTCACGCGCTCGCCTCGCGAACAAAAAAATCGATTTTTCAGCACGGACCGTTCTGATAGGTCGTGACGTCACATGGGGGAAAAAAAGGATAAAAAAAAATGAGAGGAAAACTGGCAATAATAATAAAGTCGATAAGAGGATTAAAAAAAGGCCCAGGCCTAGCACTCGAAGAAGATGCTCGAGAAAATTTTAATATATTAAACGTACGTCGAACGCAGATAGGTCTGTGGGGGGAAGATTTTTTTTTTGGTTTGATGGAAAATGAATATTTCATATTGGATGGCGAGGGGTGGGGGTGGGGCGTGCGGATAAACAAAAAAAACTAGGCTTATTTTAATGCAAAATTCATGCTGTCAGTAAAATGCTTAAATGGGTCATGCTCGAGATAAAGTGTACAGCTAGCACCCCTAAGCAGAGATACGATGTGATTTACAGCAATGCGTTTTGGCAAAATTCGCAATGTAATTCAATTTCGATGTATTGTCCATCCATGTATTGAATGCATACTGTATACAGTTTCCACTCGAATTCTTATATCAGTTTCCCTGCATGACATCCCCTGACAAACGTTGTTGTAAAAAAAATTCAAAAAATAAGAAAAATGGTGGAATTTAACCCAAATGTTTATAAAGAATAAAAGAATCCCAAAAAAGAATATACATAAAAATAATAAAATAAAATAACAAATGAAAATATTTCCAAACAATTTGAACTACGCGATAAATGGCAGGAATGACTTCAAATTAAAATTATCAATTATTACATGTCGACGTTTTTTTCAAAATAATAACAAATAAATAATAATATAAAGTCGTACTAAGAACCGAATATTTCCAAACAATATAAACTACGGATATAAATGTTAGTAATAATATAGTAAATTAAAATTTTCAATTATTATAAAGAATAAGTATGTTATCCCTTGAGGATGAAACTGCTTGCAAACTGAATGCACCCAAATAATTCTTAGAGATTTTTGTTTGTCCTTAAAGCTGCCATACCTAATAAGTCCCTATATATATATAGTCACGGTATTGGCCCAAAGGGCTAAACGGCACCAATTAAGGGGCATTTTTTTCTGGAGCTACAATACGCCTCCCCAGCTTCTCATAAGAGAGAGAGAGAGAGATTCATGCATATATAATTTAATTGGACAATTTATCGATTTCTTAAATACTTTCTCTTAGATTTTTAGATTTTCAATAAAGGCATTGTGAGTAGTGCACTGCAGTATAAAAAATTAATGACGGGCTTCTTCTCTTCGTGCCTCCATCCCCTCGTAGCAATTTCGATAAAATCTTTTCAATCTTTATATGTACGTACATGTACATGTGCTCTCATAAATGAGAATTTCACATACGGTATATAAGAAGAAGAAGGAGGAGGAGGAGAAGCAACAAAAATAAGCCTGAATTTTCGTGAATAAATTAATTTCGCGGATGGATTTTATAAGGAGGTTGCGTGCCATCCGCGTAATTAAAAAAAATAGGCCTTAGTCCGCAGATTAGAAAAAAAAAATGCGAAATTGAATTGATATTTAGGCTTAGAATTTATTAAGATCCAGTGTTAGCCTCCTTCTATAGAAAGTCCTTAGAAAGGAGAATTAGAGGAGCCATAGAAATGAATTTAAATCTGCTATTTTCAACAGCTATAGATAGCAAATCTCAGAGAAATAAAGCCAGTATTATAATTTTTTTCGGAGACCAGATCATTCTGTCCTTCGTGAAATTAAGAAATACTCATTTATATGTGCATTTGCATAAACGAATAGAGCCTATTCTCTCTAACCTATAATGTCAGGCAGTAATCTCGAAGTGGAACTCAACATGTCAGATATAATAAACCTCCATAACCTGATATTCGATTATTTGCATTTGTTTTTACAACAGAACCTGTCTAAATGAATACAGTCTAAAGCAATTTTCTCTCTAAACTAATACCAGGTGCTGATCCCGATGTAGAACCCAAGTTGATTCTAATAAACCTCCATAAACTAATATTCAGTAATGTCTACGTTGGTGGTAATTGGTCCCACAACTTTTGCAAACTAATTCATGGTGAAAACTAATTTCTGAAAACGAAATTCCCTGAGTTTTCCAGGTTTGCCAGGTTTTCCTGGTTCAAAAATATAGTTTAACGATTAAACGCGTGCCACAATTCTAATGAAAACAACATCTAATAATAAAAATAATAAGGAAACGAATTTTTTTGTAAAGCTAGATCTCAAATGGTAGATTTTCAGTCAGCATTACCAAACAAACTTATCTCCTATAATCATCAATAAGGCAGTTCTAGACCATTTTGAAAATTTAGGAAATATTAACAGTAACAGAAATTAACTCCATGAACGAAACTCGAATAAAATATTACCAGAAATGACGGATTTTAGGCGAAATCTCTGGAAAACGTTTTTCAGAAATATTAATATTAATAATAAATTAAATTAACAATAATGCATAAGGTAAGATTAACTTAGGAACACTGCAGGCAAAATTTTTAGAAAAACTTAATCACAAATGCTGGATTTTAAAAGGAATTGTACAATTGATTATCTGGCTAATCATTTTTGTGCTGGTTTCTGAGAATTACAACGAACCAACGCCAAATACAATTTTGATATTTAAAAATTCCAGGTTTCGATTAAAAATTCCTAGTTTGAATATAAAATTCCTTCATACTTAATACGGATCATAGTGACTGGTGGTATACGAAATTGAGATCAAGTCAGGAATTTTTTTTAATTTCTTTACATCAGTCCTATACTGTACATTATATTCGTTTTGCCTCTCTTGAGGCTTCATGGCTCAGACGCTTGATGAAGCCTCAAGAGAGGCGAAACGTAGCGCTGATGTAAAGAAATTCAAAAAAAATTCCTGACTGTGATCTCCCTCAATTTGAATATGAAATTCCCTGAGGTTTCCTAGTTTTCCAGGTTGGTAGTACGTGTAAGTCACCATGGATATTCATTAAATCTGACATGATTTCGTATCGAAAAAAGACGATAAGAATGGTAGTTACAACAAATAAATGCTGCATTTCGTAGAGATTTTTCCACGAAATTATTTCCAGATACCCATGGGGTTTTCCGCTAAACCCAGGCTACATTCCTGAACCCATCGCTCATAGGCACTGAGGCTAAGGGCAGGTCTTAATTTCATGTAAAATCCTGCTGTAGCGAAATTGCTCAGCCCATATAATGATAATGGCGAGCGGTTAACGTTATGTACTTTTTATTTTATTATTTTTTTGTAAAGAAATACTTTTGATAGTTAGACAGGTGGTGCAGGGGCGAGGCCTGAAATACGGTTGACGGTAAACGCCGTTGAGAACCCACGAAAAAGCCGGTCAACTCTGGTGGTTGGCTGGCGCCCATCTGTCAATAATAGCAGAAATAAAAGCACTCTCACGACGCTATTTTCGGCTGTATTTGCGGGGGCTATAGCACAATGCACCTGGGATATAAAACGAACAATAACGGTCACCCCCCAACGAAAAAATCCTGTTTCATCCCAACCCTCAGTCGCCATCTTGAAGACAAATCAATTTTAATTTTCGACTTTATGTTGGGTGCGCATGAGTGCTTTTCTGAAAACACGATTATGGAACCTGTAAACTTATGGGGACCCCTTACTTTGGGCGTGCACGGGTCCAATGGACCTATTAACGAGAAAGACCTGCTATGATCGAACATTTGTTTAGGTATTAAAATGGTTATAGATAACTTAATATCTTCACTAGTAAAAACATATAGAACATCATTGCTTACCAATGCTGCAGATGGGTAAATTTCCCAAAAAGTTGGGCTATAAAAATGGTTTTTCTTTGGGTATCTACACACATCAGAATACATATGCATATAAGCTTACATGTGCACTGTACTATAAAAGTGTAGCGTAACAATTCATGTACTCTGAGGAAAGTGATCAGTTAGTGTACCAATATCATTAAACCTGGGAAATTACCCAAAATTTAGTAAAACTGGTTTTTCTAAGCGTACTTTTTATTTTTCATCCCTTTTTTACGGTAAATTGTAAATCACACTTCACACTTTACCGTAAAAATTAATGAAGAATATGAAGTAATCTGAAGAAAGTGGTCAGTCACTGTGTACCGAGATAGTCAAGCAAAATATTTATTGTTACATTAAATTGATCGAGGATGAATTTGCAGATTAAATTTATTTTTGTTGATTTGTTGATGTCATACCTATAGAGAATAAACAAGACTTTCTCAATTATGTTACAAGGATTTTTAGAGAGGTTTTTGGATAATGGACGAAAAAGCTTGGAAACCAGGGTTTTATCAGTCTAATGAAATACTTACAACTGTATTATTAAATTGAATCCTTTTTTGCTGTTAACATTATGCATATTTTACCTGAATTGGGTAAAAAGATCTTTCTGTTATAAGTGATTTTGGGTAACAAGGATCATCTGAGTGGGTTCTTTGGTAATAAACGAAAAAGTTGAAGAAACAATAGCATTAAACAGTCTCACAAAATATTTACTATGAAATTCATTCGCTTGTGTTGATAAAATAAGGACTATTTCACCTGAATTGAGAAAAAGGTTTCTCTGTATGGTTTTGAGTACTCTGAGTAGCGTTTTTGGGCTAACAAAAAATTTGGAAGCACTGATTATACATTTTCAAAATGAAGATATTTTCAAAGAAGAATTTAATTAATTGACAGGAGAACCATCGATTCTTTTAAAGTTAAACTCATAAATGTACGCATAACATCAGAACTGTAGCCCATATTTACAGTTCGTACGTGACTGTGTGTGTGGCCAGCTATTGCTTTGATTTCATATAGAAATTTGATTTAAAATCTATCATTATTCATTCAGATTTAACTACTGTAGTTGCTAATGATTTTCTCGCCACTTCATTCTTTCTAAAACACGTTGGGCAACGTTCAAATATTATCATCATCAAAACCGTTATTGCATTGATTTCTCATAGAAATGAGTTAAAATCCACCATTTGTGTTCCAGATTTAAAAAAAATTGCCCATTCACCCATAAATATCAACTATTTGAATGTCTCGATTTTGCGGGTTTTTACGAGGTGGTTTCTCCCCTTCGGACGGGCCACGTACATGTACTAAGTCCGGCCATCAAAATGGCTGACAGGTGTTGACTTTTTTATGTTCATGAGTCGACAGGTGAACAAAAGTGAGTCGAGCTGCGATTGTGAACTCCTCGAGGGACGATCATTATTATTAGACGGGTGTCGTCAACTAGTCATACGTGCGCAGCCCATGGGCGAAATTTCTAAGAGAGAAAATCATAGCTCGTCTCGAAAACTGCTTGAGACGATGTTGAACTAAGCGAGTGCTTGGCAAGTAAACGTTGGACTAACTGTCAATTCAAGTGATTAAATGACTTTACAACTTAGAAAGCTTGTAGAAATGCATCCAGAAGACGTATTTGGAAACGGTTGGCAGGTCATTTTGTAGCAGAACAAATCAGATCGAAAAAATGATTGCTGTATGGAAGCCAAGCTCGATCATTTTTGCTGTAAAATGACACCTCAACCGATTCTGTAAGGCTGTTGTACACACTGCGTCTGACTGTCTTGTCACTGAATCAAGACGAATTGATGCAACTAATTCGTTTCATCTAATTTTGCAGCGTCTTAAATTTCTAGCCTCAAATATGAACCCGATGGAATGATTTTTTCTGCATTTCGTCCTACTTTTACCTATTTTCACAATCATCACACGTTCTTATGCCATTTTAACACGTTTTTCACACGTTTCGCGAGCTTGTAAATGCCCTATGATTGCATGTTTACCCGACCGTTTTATCACTTATGAGCATATTTCGCACAATTTTTATTTCGACTGTAACATGCACTTTATATAAATCAATTCTAGACCTATATAAATCACTATTTTTGGCCGTTATATCTATGGACATGTTTGTCACAATTTTTCTTATTTTCGCACAAATCTGTATGTATATAAGAAACTGCTCCCATAGGTTACTCACGAATTTCAAATATGGAGATGTTTCCCACGCAAGTTTCCTACATTCCGCACAAATCACAACTCGCGACTGCGTTTCACAATTCACTATTCGCGATTACGTTGGTAATTAAATTGAACAAGACTGCGTTTCACGGTTTTTGCAGTAGATTATGGAAGCACATATACTGGCAACACTGTAGAAACGTTACCATGTTTCTGGAACATGGTAAATATTAAATACTGAGTTCCATTACCAAGTGGGAAACACACAGTACCTTACGTTATCGAAGTTTTCGCAATTTTCAGGAGTGTTATCCAACACTCGGATGATCAGCAGCAATGCGAATGAAACATCAATCCATTCCTCACACGATCAGTATTACTGTCGATGTACTGTGCGTTGAAACTGACCATTATCCGCGTGTATAGGGTCCCGACATTAACACTGGTTGCACTGATTTTTCTTAGGAAACGGGAATTTCCCCATTGCTCTCAGCTACTAGCCAGCGACCCTCTGTCGATTACATCATCATTTGAAAGCAACAGGGAAATTCCCGTTTCCCCTGACCAAAAAGATGCAATTGTGCTTTAATTTGCTTTCTCCTGACCGAAAAGATAGAAATGCAGATGAATTAAAGATAGCTATCTCGTTTTAAGTTCTGTTTAAACTGATGAATTAGATGTTTTGGTTTGCAGTGCATGTATACATTTCTGTAGACCCTGTACTCCTATACACCCATACCAAATGGTCGCTCGTTTTTCACCTTTTCGATATAACAGCTTTTTTGATTATGCAATGTTTCGTTTTACAGCCAAAAATGTTGCTATAACGGCCATTACGGGTCATAGGAAGGTTATCGCAAAATAGGGCTACCTGATGTCACATTTGTGCCAATCGAGTAGCTTGAAAGCTACTAGTATAAGGCGATCGATGTGAGCAATATGAGGCAATGAAAACAATATAACACTTTTGTCTGAGTCACATCTTATGTCTGTTATCATCACAATCTGTAGTTGGGGATGGCCCTGTTTTAAAACATTGGTCTAAATTGTGTTGTTTCGCTACTTTTTAACGCAATAAACTTAATACTGCATTCTTCAAGTCGATCCTGATGAAGGATGCGGTGTTATAACAATGCTACGAAGAACTTTAAAAGTAAGCAAGAACATGACGAAACAACAAAATTTTGATCAATTTTTATACCAGGACCCTCCTATATGGATATACAGCCGTTATGTATGGCATGCGACATGGCATTAGAACTATTCTGCAAGACTGTAATTAGTTTGTTGCATGTATAAATTGCAGTGTATATGTACATGAATTTTTAAATATATGTAATGGAAATGCAGTGTTACAATTGAATAGATTTAATTTTTTGTGTGCAATTGTAACGGATCCTGTTGAAATAACATGTGGGTATGTATGCTAAAACATTATAGGCAGCAAGTCGCTTTACATCCTACTGTTCAAGAACTAGGCCGTAAAACGAGGTATGGGCGTATATCGAAGTGGTATGCAGTATACCGGTATACTGTATATTTGTATGGACTTTGGACAAACCCTGTATAACCAGCTCTATATTTGGCCTTAGACCAAAATGAGCTTGGTGAGGTAATTAACGCAGCCATTAATACATTAATGGGCTTAATTTTCCGATTTTAACATGCGGACCGATTTTATATCGCGAGCACTAATTAATGCGGGTTTACAGCGACTAATACCGTAATAATTTGAGGTGTTCCTGAATTAATAGAACGGGGCATGCTGCAGGGGTCTTGTGTAAATGAAAAATATAATGTAAATTTACGATCAACTCATCATGGATATGACGTTAATAAGAAAACGTGTGTACACGTCTTGTATATACGCATGCATGTAACAAAGTTTAAAAATTTGAAAAGTCTGAAATTATAGGGAACAGCATATAAATTCAATATGAAAATAATGAAAATGAAAATATAAATTCGTATATCGTCTCTTCTCGTCCTCTAAAAAACTTTACAGAAAATACATGTTAGTGAAATTACATGATAATTAATTCTAGACAAAATACATGAAATTTACATTTTGCATGACGCCTTATAAAGTACATGTGCAATAGTTAGATTAGATTAAGATGACCCTATATCATACATGTACCAACTGATTCAAACATTTTGGAGGAAAATGAACCCAAGGTATATATTTTTCTGCTAATACTGTATTTGTGTTAAAGAATCATTCATTGCATTTATATTGAAACAATTGAATATGGAATGAATTGAAAGTGGAACATGAATGAAACGCTATGTTATTTCGCCATAATTCAATTAAGAATTAAAATGTTGTTTATTTGCTTAAGGCGGTCTTAAGCATGCATCACAATCATGTAAACATATCACCAATTCATTTGTTAAAGCCAATAAACCGAATATTTTCAACATGAAAGGTGTGATATTCCACTATACATGTACTGTGCATTTGTATTCACGATACATGTTTAGTCTGTTTCAAAAAAACCACATTGAAAATATAATCTACAAAATCTTATAGACTATAGAATGGATACATACATGTATAGACCTTATAGAACACATTTTATCAAGAAATGTACACATGGTATGTAAATATATGTACCATACATTTTAAAATTAAAGATAAATGCATGAACTTCATGAATTAACATGGCTTGGTACGACGTTCCATTAAGTATTATTTCCATATTAAAGGACAACTGCACCTGAGCACCTCACAATGAAAAAAAATTAAATAAAACAAAACATTGTAAATTAACATACAGTATCTTTGTTACTTCGACGTTCCATTTTGTATTATTTGTACGTTAAAGAACACTTCACAATATACCTACTGTATACTACACTGTGATTCATGTACATTGTATCCTTTTACATGAACAATGCATTGTAAGACAAGAGTAAAATTTGATTTTTTTTCAGTTTTGATGTAGAAGCAATTTTATTTTGAAAGCGTATTTAATCCCTAAAGTGCCTGGGTGCCCCATGCCGAAAGGGCGCATGCGCCGACGGTCCCATCGTTATTTTAGATGCATTTTCTTTTCATTTTTTTTTTCTGCTTCTTCGTATACGTTTCTGCATGCACGAAACCTTTTAAGTGCTTCGCTTTAAGGTCCTGATCAATATTTCATTTAAAAATAGCTCCTCATTCGGAATTTATTTCTGCGAAAGGTTCGTCTTTAAGGCCCCGCTAGATCTCGATCGATGAATATTCCGGACCAATTACACGTTAGGCCTAATTCGCGGCTGTGCAACCGACTAGAAATAAACGCCAAGCCACATCCCATGCAGCTTATTTCTCCAATGCATTTTTTAAAAACGTATTTATGCCATATTGCTTTTCGTTCGCCATGGAATGCTAAGACGAAAATTTCATCGGAAAAACGGCAGGTTCTGGTGGACTTATTAATTCAGATAGACATCATCAAACACATGTATACGCTTAAATAAGGGTAGAAACGTGCACTTGTAATGATTCTCGCCATGTTTTTCATCACATTTTCAATTAATATGTAATTTAATTGAATATCAAATAAATAGTTCGTGTTTGTTTATTTTAATTGCATTTAATTCAGTTCGGTTTCATTATTAGAGATCATTATTAGAGATTTCCTGAAAACCGTGACTTTAGTATAGTATACACATGTATAAGGACGCTATGCGAGGACACCGTATTTATATCTCATGCCTTATGCATGCACGAATGATGAATTTTATTACAATTCTTTCTCAAAATACATTTGAAATACATTTTCAAATATAGCTCTCTAACTATATTGCATGCTGGTGTCCTCGCATATCACCCCAATTTGAAAATGAGAAAATTGTATAATTTGAAAATAATGCATACATTGTATTGAGAAATAAATGACTTGATTTGTAAAATGGAAAAGAATACGATATGCAGAATGCAAATTGTTATACAAGTACATTGTATGTGTATTAAAAAATTCGCTAAAATCTTATTTGCATGTTGAACGATGTATGATTATCTAAGGTTTATTAAACGTGTTAATTATGGTTTAACGTATATGGGTTTACTCATTTGGTGACAGATATATACTTTTTCGTATAATGTGTTCAAACATTACATGTATATTGATTCACAATATTAAAAAAATTGTTTAATTTCATCAACTTGGTGGCAACATGGCCTTCGATAAACTGTGAAGTCTAAAAATGTGTTATAGATACAATCTCAAGGTCTTTCCTCCATATATTATAAATCATTTATTCTGCATGCCCATAATGCCCATAATACACATAATGCCCTAATTCCACAAATTCCTCATGCACACTAAATTCCCATGTGAAAATTGCCTTAATTGTAGAAAATTGTTTTCATGAAATTGATGATGATGAAAATGTCCTTAAAACTAATATTTTAGCATGCATAAATTGATATTATACCACAACGCTAGTATCGTATATATTGTGTTTGAATGTTACCATTAGAATACCTGTCCATACAGAATTCAAGAATAATGAAATTAAATCATATACATGTACATGTAGTAATACGGTAATACGATATTTTTATTCAAATTTCCATGGGAAGAGTTAAAAGTCATTTATGCATTATAATTTTGATACATAATTTTGAGAAGGACGAATTTTAATTTAAATATTTGCAGCATGTGCAATTTCATGTTATCTATATTCTGATTCAGAATATTACAGACATGTAATTTCACTATGTATTTTGTTTCATATTTCAGAGACCCATTAGCAATATGTGCAATTTCATTTTTATTTTATTTTGTTTCACAATATTTCAGTCATGTGGAGTTCCATTTTTATCTATCGATGTATTTTGTTTCAGATGTTTGCTCATCATGCATGGTATTCAAATAATGATTTTCCCTACGCTAAATCAGCTAGAAATTGCCATATACATGTGCATGTATATTTCTACGTGTATACACCATTGTTAATTTGGTGGAATTATTTTAATTTTAAGTCCATGAAATCTATATATCATATTTTATGGTCATCTTTCCCCAGTTTTCTATAAACTATCCATAGGTCAGCTATCAGTTACATAAGATTTAAAACCAAATTAAATACATAATTACACCATTACACGCTGAGGTCAATTCTGGTTTAGCTAGTGATTTTATAGCATTTTTGAACATGCATTTGGGGGGGGGGGGGAGGGGGAGTTTGGTCATAAAATTTCGCTGTAAGTATTTATAAGATAAGACGTATCGATGAACCCTAGGCCTATGGCTTACGAATTAATGTTATACAACTAATTTTATACCCCTTCATACCTCTAACATTATTTTCTGCTGACCCCTCTGGAGGCAATAGCCTTATACGTACATGTATACGCTTTTTTCTGAGAATTTCTCATGAAATTCTGAGAAATGGTGGAACCCCCTTATCTCGCGGTCGCGCCCTTAATTACATTTGCCCTTAAAAATCCATCTGCGTAGAGAAATCCTAGGGTGAAACACCTTTTTATAGCCGATTAAAAAATAGGGTTAAAAATTCCACCCCCTGAATTTCGTCCCTATAGCTTTTGCCCCAATGTATAACTATAACGAAAAGCAATTTCGTTGCTGTTGTTGTTGTTTGGGTAGAAAGTAATTTAAATGAAGAAAAAAAAATAACACGAAGGGTAAAACTGGCTCCGAATCCCCTCATGTTTATTAATATACAGCGTCTAAAAGGCCATGGAAAAAAGATAAATAAAAATATAAAAGTCCAGAAAAGCTACACATACCCCCGTATGTAAATGAGGCGCTCCTATTACGCATCCGCATCTTAGGTAAATGAACTTTTAAATAAGATCTTAAGAGAAACAATAGGTAGCGTGTCTTAGAAGGATATTTTTAGACCAAATGGACTTGTGAATGTGTATTATACAGATCTTGCACAAAAATTGCATATACAATACGGTATATGCAAATTAATGTATTATTTTGTTAATGCTCCCTATGTTAATGTTGTACTTGTAATAGGGACCCTACATGGGCACTATTACTGTCAATTTTAATAAATACTCACAGTAATACTGATCGTGTAAGGGACAGTACTGATGAATTGAAGTTCCAATCTGATTGCTGACGATTATCCCAATTTTTGGGTAACATGTCAGTATCGAAATACAGCATTGGCAGTAACACTGACCGCATAAGTCAATGCTGACATGAAACACTGACATTGTAAAGGCCGCATATGAAAAATGCCAATATAATTCTAAATTAAACTTTAAAATATTTCGAAATTTTACAATATATATTCTTTATACTGTATTTATCCATTGCATATAATTCAACTGCGAATAGGCAATATGTCAACAAAATATAGATGTACAATTTTTCAACAATTTAAATTTCAACGAATATCTACAGTAAAACTGATCTTTAGCGATTATTCGATTATTTAAATGACCTGATATCAACGGTCAATAATGCCGTCAAATTTAATTCAAAAACAAATATATAACGGCAGTAATATTGATGATAAATGTTGACTATTATTTACTGACGATTATCCGAATTGTTAGCGTACCTACCACGAACGCTATATACTTTCAATTTCAACAAAACTTCAAACAAATACACTAACACTAATCGTATAAGTGGCAATACTGAGGGATAAATGTTGAATGCTGATTACTGAGGATTATGTACAACTGAATAATGCCGCAAATTTCAACAAATACCAAAAATAATAGCGAACGTGTAAAAGAGAATACTGGCGGTTTGATGTTGAAACTGATCACACACGATGATTCAAATTTTTTGGGTAAAGAATATTGTGTACATGTATTTTGTGTAAGCCTATATAGCATCATATTTTGTGAATAAATACATGTTGATATTTTAACCGTTATGCATCTCAGCCATCATCCAAGAAATACACGAACCTCCCTATTAAAGCCAATTATTTTTAATTGAATTAATTCGGATGCATTATGGGAGGGCAAAAAAATGTTTCTCATGCAGCTGGTTTCGTTATATCAAAAAAAATTATATCAGAAGTATGAGGGCCATAAACATGCAGACAAGATCATCTTTGCCAGACTGTCATAAATAGATCGACAATTTTGCGTGGCTAAAAACGGCCATTAAAAATACGTTGGTCAAAAGCCCCTAAAAGCCACAGCCCCTGGTGAGTGAATTTCACAGAAAACATTAAAAAGGTAATTTTTCAAACGTTAAGATAGGGGCTATCTATATACCAAAAAGCCTGATTTTCAATTTTTTTAGACTAGTTTTTACGTATTTTGGGCTATGGTCGTCCTAAGTTGGTGGTCAAGGGGGTGCTGGTTCACCCCTTTGGGGTGCGCTTAATTCTGCATCCAAAGTGAATTTTGATTTGACACTGAGGCAATTAAATTTCGGCGGATTATTTCACGATAATCGCTGTTCTGACCTTCCCTTCTGCTGGTCATTTGCCCGATTTTTTTACTCCATGCAACATGCATGGAGCATTTTTTATTTTTATTTTTTTTATTTTTTATGGGAGATGGGATGGGTGCATCGTCCGGATTATTGACAAATAATCCTTCAATGTCATCTTCAAAACTGACCCCCGTAATAACGAACCCAATTTATATTCAACCCGATACATTGTTTTAAATTAATCGCAGATTCGAGATACAGTATACAGTAACTTCACAATTTTGTGTGCACGCAACTTTATCAATCACCTGTATACTGAACTGCTATCGTATTACTCTGTATAATATTTACTGCAAAACTGCAGAATAAATACAATTTGAACATGCAATGTAATACAATATAGGCTCTGCACCAACTGTGCATAAGATAATTATATTTAAATATTCAAATTTAAACAATTATATACTATATAAGACAAGAATGATGAATGCCCTACCGATCGCAAATTACAGTATACCGTATCGTTGCTATGATTTTTAGAATATGTTTTTCTAACATATCAAAAATGCCAATATTCAATTCAACTTTGAAACATTTGGACATGTTACCATAAATCTTCAATACGTGCATACATTCAATGAATTGTATAATATGTGTAATTGCAGAATAACCAAACAAATTGGAAATACTGCAGTATAGACTTGGCCTCAATTGTGCATAAAATAATTACTGTATATTTCAATGTCAATATTCAAATTCAAATAATTATAGCTATCCGACAAGAATGCGAATGTCCTACAGCTATTGCAATTTACAGTATATTTTCTATGCTTTTTTTTGTCTTTATCCTGACCTGACATGACCTACATTTACCTGTATATAACTTTACCTTACCTAAAAAACAAACTTTAAAAATGAAGTTTGCTAATTTAGCTGCCCCTGACCATCAGGCAATCACTGCCAGCCTAAGAGCCATTAGGAAAAGCTTACTTCTCCTTGTGTCTATATGGCGGAGCAGGGCAGCATGGATTATGTCGTAGTGCAGCCAAAAATACCACACAGAAAATTTCTCACAGGAAATTAAACTATCATAACAATTGACAATTATAGGTTAACGAAACATTTCCCGTCATCTTATCAAATTCTCGAGTTAAAACATCTGGTCATTGTATATAATATGTTGTATTATACACAATAGTATTTTATAATATTACACATCTATGCACAGTAGATTGGTTGGTATTGTCTGCTATTACGTGTATCGCATGGAAAAAATTGCGTAAATTGACAGATATCATACATGCAGGCTAAGGGAAAGTTAACTTTTTTAACAAATACCTCAAAAATTGTGAGATAGCATTTCAGAAATGTGGTCAGTTAATTGGTATACAATTTTTCAAATTTTTTCACATGCATGCTATATTTTTGTTAACAGTCTCGCATTTCAAGAGCTATATATATAAAACAGCAATTTTTAACAATTTACACAGTTTTCCATCAAGTTATAAAGACGAGTGCAAAACCACAATAGTAATTATAAGACTTTTCTTTCACCATGTATGTATTTGGGGAATTTTAGCCAGCTTTCAATTTACCGCAATTGACGGCCAGGTTACAAATGCGTTGATAAATTTTCAAGCTATTTAAGCCTTTCAATTTCACGGTCTTTCATTACAGAAATTTCTTGATCCGAAAAAAATGAAAGTGAGAAATTTTTTTTTTTTTAAAAACGAACCTGCCTATAGAAAAGTGAAATATTTTCAAGTAATAAAAAGGTTTCACGCATTTAAATGTATTATTCATACGAGTATATCAGGAGTGATTTTCGAAATTATAACTGGTTTGGTGGTTATAAATTTCGCGAAAATTACACGCAATTTGCTAACCCTGTAAAAAATCAGTGAACGGATGTTTAAAAACCGTCTTTTTACTTTTTTTAAACATCCGAATACAGTTTATCTGAATATAATTCAAAAAATGATGCTATTAGTTCCAACCTGTAAATTTGTCACGAGTTTTTCTTGGGGAATATACCTGTGGATATACATTTTCAAATTAACGTTTTTCCTGCTCGGGGTTATTTTTCGATTAACTGCACGGTTCGTTTACATCACGCTGCCCCATAATCAATTTTTTCTCGCATTTTTTGGTTTAAATCCACTGAGTTTGACGTTTTAAAGATGATTCAATTAAGAGCTCTTTAGCGAGAGCACGAAGCAATTTAAAGTTAAGTGACAAAAAATGCAGACCCAAGCAGTAATGGATTTTGCGATGAAATAAAAATTATCACAAATATATTTGTAATTTAAAAAAATGCGTACACTTTAAGATATTTTAGATTTATAATGCATATGTTTACTATAGGTCAATCAGAGTGAAAATTATGTTTCTCTACAGCTCCTTTTATTTGCTTGACATTTTTTATGCAAATTATGTTCTTTGGAATGTTTCATTTACATTGCATATCTTGTAATGAAATAATTATTCCAATGTTATACATATAGTGTAACTCATAGATAAAAATACACATGTTTGTCATATTTTTAAATTATATTTTGTATGTTCTTTTAAACATGTAAATTTCGTTTACATCGTATTCTTATGTTTTAACCCGTTTTCAGATATTACTCAAAATGACATAAATAATTCATATTTCGCATAAATACTTTATGCACTTAAAATATTTGTTTTTCAGTTTATAAAAAATGTATTCCATATATAAATTTGCTTTTGTAAACTATAAATTTTTTCACTAACTTTATATTTCATTAGTTAACGTGCGTATATTATCCTGTTTTCGTAACATATCTCAAATTTCACGTATAATTCACATTAATACATGTATGAACATTCAAAATATTTGTTTAAATTTAGGCAATACATGTTTTTGAAAATTATAGTTTTCTAGGTTATTTTATATATGATTTAAATGTATATTGATTTCATATCCAATAATCTATTTTGCAGTGAAATAAAAATTATTTCAAATCACTTGAATATACTTCACATACAAATAACTCAAAATATTGTTTTTTCAAATTATACAAAACAAACTTAATACTTTTTTCTGAATTATATACGAATTTCACGGTTCTTTTAACATTTCGTTTACATCTAAAATGCTAGCATCCTATAATATATTTTTGCAATGATGCAAAAATTATCCCAAATATAACCTTGTCTCATTTATCTTATTATTTTTGGATATATCTCAATATCTCAATTAAGTTTGTGTGACAAATAACTAAATAACTGCAATTATTTTCACATTTCATAGGTATAATCTTTGGTATTTTTGGTATGAAAACGTATATTGAATTTCAATTTAAAATTGTGTAAAATGAAATAAGGAGCATCACTCCACTCCGTTTTCCAAATTCGTCAAAAATTCACTGAAATTCGTGAAGTTGTACATGGGTTATGAACTGGTGAATGGTAACCTGTGATGTTTATCCGAAATGTTGACCATTTCATTTCAAGCGTTACATGCTATTGGTATATCGACTTTTGGAATCTTTTTAAAATTCAGCGCATGTAGGTTTTGCTCGAATGAAATATCGTCGTTGTCATTGAGAGAAGAAACTTTTGTCCTCAGAGTTCAAAAAACGGTTAATGAACGCCACGCAGCAACCAGTCCCCCATATTGTTTTTTTTTCAAAAATTTTCAAGAAGAAAAAAAGCTTAAATAATTACGATTTTAATTGCCGAGAACTAGCATAGCATTTGCTCCCTCGCCAATCATCGAGATATCCATGTAGATGACATCGTGCGAATTATAAACGTGGAAAATATAATAGTCAATTAAGATTACCGTTTAACGATTATTAATGGCGGTTGCACGAAACGTCGATTAGACAATCGATGGTTTAAAGGGGTTTGCATCAGCTTCTTACAGGCTGTTCTCACTAACTGCGTACATATCCTTAAGGTTAACCACCGTTAAATGGCGAATTTAAAGCAGATGCTCAATTAAGCTTTCTTAAAAACTCTTTAGTGTTTATGTGCATATAGAAAATTTAGACTTACTTTTACATCGAAAAACTACTTCATTATAAAGCGCTCGGTTTCCTTCTCTGGTAAAATGATTCTCACAATCAAATAAACTGATGGATATTTAAGTGTAAACAAAGTAAAAAACCCGTTCTAACATTGTATCATAAATACAATTAAACCAATCTCACCCAAAATCAGATCTCACCATTTATTATATAGTCAAAATTGATTAATGTTCTTTAAGTTTTGCAAGATTTTGTTAAGTATACCAATTTTAAAAGAAATGGCGATAAAATATAGAAACTTGGAATACGTATAAATCTCGACAATTCCTGAATTACAAATTTCAGTTATCTGTTTCAAATATCAGTTATCAAATTTCATAAATATCAGTTCAATTTCGGTTCTTGAGACTCCCACCCTGATCGGACGTACCACCCTGTGCAATACCCTGTGTTAAATATCGTCTATGTTTTCTTATGATCATCATGATCGTCTTCATTATCATCAAAACTTAAGTTTTATATACAGGGTTCCCACTCAAATTCTCAAGTCGATTTACCGATTTACCTAACATTCCATGACAACTGACACTTTACCTGACATTTTACACTGTTTTTTTTTAAAAAAACCCAAATAACTGCGTATTTTATCCAAAATTTCTATAAAATATGACTAATCATATGGCATGCAGATGCGAACTAGCTCAATTTCCTTTACATTTTCACGTATTTTCACGACTTCCCCTCATCCCTAACACTTTTTGCTTTGCCATGGCATTACTTGATTTTCCCTGACTTTCAAGAAATACATGATTACATGACTTACATGATAATAATACATTTACACACGATTACAATTACATTAATAAATGATTACAGTAATACAAATTCTCATGATTGCAGCAAGATCACGATTATTTTCGCAAGATTTCGTCAAGTATAATTTCCGCACCAAATGGGAAGACTGGGCATTAAAATACATACTTTAGCACTGACTATATTTCGCTTAAAACATTATTTCGAAAGTTTCAAATATTCTGAAACATTACGCACCCACGGGTGCACCCATGCTGGTCAAACATTCTTCACACTATATAGTCTCATTTCGAAGGAATTCTACTTGGAGAATTTCGGCGAAATTTCGCCATGCAACGTTTGGTAAAAAAATTCTCGTAATTTCTCACATGCTCGAGCAGCTAGCATCAGACCGTGCAACATCCATCAAGTGGAAAAATTGAAAAAATTTCATATTTAAAAACGTCTGGCAACATCACCTTATGTTTTTTTGCAGCCCTGGAGTCTCGCTGGCCCATCTTGGCCCTGACGCGTGGGAATTCCTTCTCCCAAAAATGCAAACGCCTGATGGCCATAACAAACACCTGTCCCCAAGACCAAAATAATTTATTCAAAAAGTCGCCATGCATTGTGGCCAATAATAAAAGAGGCCTTAAAATACATGTACGAGCCGAGCTAGCGGCCATATGCTAAGGTTTTTCAACTTTTAAAAATGCGGTTTCAAATTGCCGAAATTTAAGGGGGGACCATGCAGTCTTACAGGGTGTTGGGGAGAGGAAAAATAATTTTGATCGTAAAAAGTATTTACTTTTTAATCCCGTAATAAACGAGTATTATTTGTTATGGGTGCTAAGGGGGGAATCGAACCCTTTCCCCATTGGGTACCCTTGGTCACCATCGGTACCCATTGGTCCCACTGGTCCTAACTCTCTCATTTCCATTCAAATTACAAGGTGTGTTAAAATATTAACCGCTAGGAACGTATAGGTAATGCCCCTGAAATGCCACTGAAAAGGGGTAAGGGGGTCCCTATGAGATCGACTATTTTCCCACACAACTTTAACCCCTTGTCCCCTCGTTCGTTGTTTGTGTATTTTTTTAGGACCCTATAGGGGTGCCCGAGGGGGTAGCTTAGTTTCACGGGAGAGTAAATAAAGGGGTAAGGGGGTAAACCTCGGTGTCCAAAGAGTTGAAAACCCCCTTGGGTTTCTGCTGTTTGTCAAAATGCGACCAAATTCCCATGCATGCACATGCAGAAGCTAGAGTCCATTGAAATGCGGATTTTATGCAAATTTAAGGTAGGACTGTGGCAAATAAACACACGACAGACCCCCCTGGCCAACGGGTCCTCCAGCTCAACCCTTTCATCACTCAGGATGATGACAAAAAGACCCGAAAATAGCCCCGCATGCAACCAGGAAAAAATAGATGGAGGGGTACGATGGGGTATTCAAGAAAATATTCAAACTTTTAATGGGATCCAGTGAGGGGGGAATGACTTTCCCAGGTAAGTATCAATACGCGGACAACCAAATAGGAACCCAAAGGGTGAAGGGGTGCATGATGGATCACCTTACGTCAATGGTCAAATCAAGTTTGGGCTACTATAGTCATTTTTCACTCATCTAAACTACATGTAGTACAAACTTTCAAAAATAATTTCAGAATACAATTTTTAAAGTCAACCCATTGCTAATCTTACATTTTTCCAAAACAACACCATGATTTCTCCAATCTAGACACACGAATGCGGCAAAATTTCCAAAATGTCAAAAACAAGAAAATTGAACACTTTCCCCAAAAACAACACCATTTTTCCAATGAAAACTTTGCCATGCTTGAGCAAAATGTTGTTTTTAGTATTTAAAACAACAAAAATCTGACCATTTTGTTTTAAAAAAAACCACACAATTTCTCCAAAGTATTGGAAAAATTTTGTCGAGTTTGCGAAAAGTTAGAAAAGCTTGTCATAGATTGAAGAAATGTTGTTTTGGGAAAATGTTCTATAATATATTTTTTTTTAATTTAAATTTGATTTTTTGAAATATACAAGTACTATAGAAATGGTATTTAATCTTTCTAAAATTTTAATATTTAAAACAAGAAAAACTAAACATTTTTTCTAAATGTTTGTGACACGTTTTACAAAATCTTAATGTTAAAAAATAATTTCACATATATGGTATATATATTATTTTGGGAAAGCAATATTTAATTTTCGTTTCAAAAATTTTAGAATATTTTACAAAATCTTAATGTCTAAAAAATGTTTAAAAAGACAATTTAACTGCATTTTTCCAAAACAACGCCATTTCTCTAAATGCCTTAATACCTTATTTCTCAAAAATCTCAATACATGACAGACTTACCAAAAGCTCAATACTTAAAAACAGGAAAATTAATCAGAATAATCACCAGCTTCATAAGTTTTACATCTACATGTACCTGCACAACCTGAGCGAGTATTACACTAATTGGAGTTTTGGTGCAACCTGTTAAGAGCGAGCGACTTATGCTGGAAAAATTAATGGATGGGTCAAGCTGGCAGTAATTAGGGAAGACCAGGGATTTCCTAATGAGGTGAATCGTTCCTCGTTTTTTTTTTTGGCATCTTTGAAACGTAAGAATGGGTTTTTCATGCTAATTTCGCAATTCATCACTTAGTCCTCCGCAAAATCCGCCACAGAATTTGGTTCAGAACAGAAGGAAAAACAGATCGGTTATTGTCCATCATCCAAACTGAGATTATTAATCAAGGATTAGGACAACTAAATCTAGGCTCGTCCGTCAAGGGGAGGCACCGCAATGCACCCTTCTGACCACATACAGTACACTGTAGACCAATAGCTTTTGACTTTCGAGTAATTTAAATTCAAACATCGTACACACTATATAGTTTCAAAGTCGATAAATCGTCAGCAAGAACTGATTTTCAGTAAGCGAGTTCATAGTCAAGTGGTTAAGGAAAACCACGTCAACCTCGAGGGCGATTTTGCAATGCCCATTTTCGAAAGATTTAGTAAAAATTTGAGGAAAAACAGAAAAGTTAGTTGGATTGCTAAGCGAATTTTTTAAATTGAAGACAAACGCTTGCATGTTAAACTACAATTGTATTTTAACAAATCAATATTAAGTAACAATATCGATTTTCTCCATGCAGTATAATTCGAATGGCCCACATGTGTTGTTCTGATGAACCATTTAATTTTCACATTTTTTGACTCACACATTCGCTGCGAGAAGGGGAAAATGTGAAATGCTTCAAATTCCATTTCATTTCCATAGCAACTGCTTTACCAAACGTCGTTTTATATTATTTACATTTTACTCCATCAATTTAGTTAACTTTAAGGCAGTTAGCTTTGTAATATTTACATGTATACTGGAAATAATTTACTCATCGAAGATCTTCTCAAACTCTGGTAAATTAGCCAAAATAAAATTGAAAATTTTTTCTTTAGATGATTATACATGTAAACCTGAAGAAAGTAGGGGTTCCCACAATTTTATTAACGAAATCCCTTGATTTTCTCAGGTTTCCCAGCTAAAAATTGTATTTCCCCCCGACTTTATATGGTTTCCACATTGACCAATAGTGTGATTGAAAAACCACCCTTAAATATAACGATAAACGACAATGATTGTCATTTGAATAGCATGTACACGAATAACAACAAAGTATCTAGGAATGTAATTTTTAATTTGGATTTTCCTTAATTGCCTAGGTTTTAAATAATAGCTAAAATTCAGCTGCTTCGCCAAATGGAAGGAACCAATCCCCCATATTGGCACCTAAAGGACTAAAATTATGGTTACCCGAAATTACAATTCAACGTTAAGAAACCTCCTAACAAGTTAAAACATTTTCAAAATTCACCTGACCTTTCCTAGGTTTCCTATGCAGGTTTCTCAAATCCTGTATATAAGAACCCTGAAAGCGTTATGGCAGTGTCTGCAGATATTCTAAAACAGTCTCTATAGTATACACTGCATGCTATAAGATGCTGCAGTCAAACTTGGCTAGTAGTTATGCCTGGCAACAAATCCCAAATACCTTAGCGTTGACCCTTCTTAGTTGGTACAAATTAACGCAATTGAGTAGTGTAATCCATGACTTAAAACTTTTTACTACTAATTATTATCTCCAAAAAACAGCAGCAAAACAACACAAAACCATCCCCAAAAGCCGAAAGCTTTGCAAATAATACATGGTTAATCATCATCAAAAGATGGAATTAGCCGACAATTTTGCCAGAAGAAATAATAATATCAATACTAAAGAGGCTGCCGTAGGAGATATTTTTGAAAAAATACAAATAATAATAATTAATGATGCGAACACTAGTGATTGAAACCACTAGATCGCAAATACCGAATTTTTTTCGGACTTCTTTGAAATACACTGGATCAAAAAATTCTTCGTAATGGTGTAAACACCGTAGGCGGAATTTTTTTAAACAAAAATAATGCATTTTAGGTGAATTTTTCCCAAGAAAAATTAATGATACTGATAAGAAATGATAAAGAAATGCCGTAGGTGAAATTTTTGGAAACTTATATATACCAATCAAAATAGCTGCGCCATAACAAATTCCAAGACATTATGAATTGCCCTGTCTTCCTCCTGACTTTTCAAATGTCAAGATTTCGCTGACGGTATGAACCCTGCATGTACTAGAACGCAACATTGAAGAACTAAGAGCCATTTTCTTCTTTTTTACTGAAAATGGAACTACGGCAAGTGCTAAAGACGCTGCACGAGCATCTGATCACGTGCTACAGACGTTCCACGTGCAGCTATTCCAAAACGCGGGGGGGAAGGGGGGGAAGGGAAAATGATTACTTTAAGCGCAAAGCAACGCTATATGGAAAATTCAAAACTGACTTTCGTTTTAAAAAATAACAATGCGTGTTTTAACAAAATAATGATGGATATTAAATTTCGCGAACTGTTTTTCAGATGCAAGACACGCAGTCTCGCAGACACCCCTTAATTCCACCCTGTATTTTTCGTGCAGTAAATAGGGTGGACATGCAGGAAAGCCCCAAAACACATTTGAAATGTTTTTTGGCCAAGGGTATAGTTTACCTTCCCGTACGTTCACCCCTTTGCTTCCAACCCCTTATCTTCTCACCCCACCAGCTTTTTTCCCCTATTTTTAACCCGTTGCCTCCTCGTTTTTCTGTCTATCGGGTTACGTGAACCCCGTGATGGGATTCAAAGGGGTAAAACGCCATCTAAAAAAAGGAGACCCAGGGGTAAGAGGCTCGGAGGATGGCGAAGGGGGTTTAGGCGCAGACTAATCAATTCTTCGGGATGGAAAATGTTATTCCTTCCCCAGAGGGTCCCCGAAAAAAAGGGTTAGACAATCGGGGGTCTCGGGCTGGGCCAGCAAGACGGGGGTCAAAGGTGAAGCCTTTCTCCTCTCGACGGCTTTTAATCTATCTATTCGAGGTTTCAACCCTTTCTCGTCGTCTTGCATCCATCTATCGTCCTACAGGGGTACCACACTTCACTGCATGCTCGGTGCACGGGGTTATAGGAACCCCAAAATTTGACAACAAAAAAACGAGAAAAAGTTGTTTGTGAGAAATCGATTTATTTGACACACGTTTTGATGGGAACATGAAACGTGAAAAGATGTTTTAAAAAGCTGGAAATAGTTAAAAATGTTGCCGATAAATAAAACCGTCTATTTTTGCCAGAAATGTTCTTAGATGTTAGTACAAGGAATACCTTTTAAGGAGAAAGGTTTTCTAATTAAAAATTTTAGATTGTTGAAAACGATTTTGATATTTCAATTTCTATTCAGGAAAAGGTTTCAGTTGGTTTAAGAGAATGTTTTGCTTTATTTAAGGAAGATGTTTTGTATTATTTTAGGAAAAACTTTTATTTTATTATTTTAGGAAATGTTTTCTTTTATTTTGTTGTAAAATTTTCTATTATGTCTTATATTATATTATGATGTTTAATATGTTTAAATGTTCAGTAAAATTATTTATATTAATTTGAGAAAAATGTTTTACTTTTTCAAACGATTTTCTCATTGTTTAATATTGAAAAATGTTTATAATTTAAAAAATTCTTTGAGGAGGATATATTAAAGGAGGAATATTATTATTTAAGACGTTTTTAGGGAAATCAACGTGTTTTAGATATTATCCTGTCCAAAATATACACATTTTAAATTTGAAAAGTTAGAAGAAAAAAATTAATTAGAAAACTTTCCCAAAAATTGTTTTATTTTTGGAAAATCTTTCATTATTTAAAAAGTAAAGAAAACAACTGAATATATAGTATTTTTGTGTTATCTTTTTTTCGTATGGACTTTCGCTCTAAATTTCTCCAGGGAAGTATCACTCTCTGCAAAACTAGTCCAGAATAACCCCCACCCCCACCCCCTACCCCCTACCCCCAACCGCCATTTTTGCATTTTGAGCCAAAGCCTTTTTTATGAGTGCCTGGGTCAGGGGTGGGAGGGTGAGGGTAGGAGGAGGAGGAGGAGGAGAATGTTTATGACGCAAATAAGCCGGATGTTGGCAGCAACCCTTTGTGGCCAGCAACTACCAACTGTCGAAAAGTAGCCAAAATGGCCGCTCATTTGCATATTCGACGAAAACGGCGTCGAAAGGGAGAGGCGAGCAACATGGCAACAAAAAAAAATTGTACACAAAAAAAATTGACCCGAAAGAAGGGGGGAGGCGAACCCAAAGTCACCAGATGCCGTTGATGCAAAATGATGAGAAGCTGGTCTGGAATTTTAGGAAAATGTCGCGCCACAGGGGGAGCTGTTGTTAATCGAAAGGTCTTATGAAATATCACGATGCTATACACGGTAGGCTCAAATAGTTTCTCAGTCTGTCTTATCTCACGAAACATTGCAATGTTCTGTCTTGTGTTGCACATGGTACAGTATATTGCTGGGTGCTCAAAATGTTAGGTATCACTGGCAATGGATTTGTCATGCACAGGTGAAAACTGCATTTATACTTGGACAAATGGTGGAAATAATCTTTCTAGACATTTAGAACACCATGCACAGTACTTTGTTAATTGGCAAAACTTGCATTAATACCGGGAGAAATGGTGAATATAGTCTTTCTAGACTTTGGGGACACCCCGTACAGTACTTTCTTGGCAGGTCAAATATCGCATTATGCCTGTACAGAACATTCTTAACAGGTGAAAATGGCATTAATTCTGGATTAAATGGTGGAGATAGTCCTTCAAAACTTTCTGGACACTCAAATAGTCCAGAAAGCTTCAACCTTATGCTTCAAGAAATTCAATTTGACAATGGTGTCTTGGTGGTACCCACCGAATCTTAATTTGGGTTGATGGACTACACCCCCCTACCACATGGTATTAAATTACTGA
>JAQGAF010001306.1:0-32661 GCA_034687865.1 Kryphioiulus occultus | reverse complement strand
CACCCCCCTACCACATGGTATTCATTTACTGATTGTAGGGTACTGAGTTGAATTGAATTGAATTTAGCAAAGTCAATTCTAGCGATTCAAAGTTTTTCAGTTGTTGAGTTTCAAAGTTTCTAAGTTGTAAACTTGCTGAGTTGTTGAGTTTCTGGGTTTCAAGATTTTTGAGTTGTTTAGTTTCAGGGTCAAAACGTTTCTTAGATTTTCATCCAGAAATGGAAGGTTTTTAAATTTAGATTCAGAAATGACTTCACCTATACTACTTACAGTGCATAGAAAATGTTTATTTGAAATCATTTCCAGCTAGCGTCATATACACGTACTTACAGTAAGTGTAATAAAAAAATGAAATGAACTTAAATGTATACTCAGTTCCCATTGAAATAAATGTTCAGTTAGTGCCCAACGGTAAGCGATACAATGATAGTTCTTGAAGGTAACTTTTAGAGTCGACCACGGGTTATCCGGATACCATATTTGCCGTGACCTTGAATGTCCCGTTCAAGGTCAGTCATGTGTCATGATGGTCACTCGCGGAAAAAAACTAGCTCGCTGTGTCTCGTTCAGAAAATTTTGAAACCACTTAATTAAACTAATTAAGCATCGCTCAACAACATTCTAATTCAAGCTACAGTAGGATCCTATCTGCAATGGTTTCTGACATATTTGCAAAGAAAACACGGAACGGGCACATGGATGACCTTGAACGGGACATTCAAGGTCACGGAAAATATTGTTTCCGGATAGCCCGTGATCGACTTTAAAAGTTAACTTCAAGAACTATCATTGTATCTCTTACCGCATTAAAGATATCATTTTATTTCTTTGGGCTCTGAATAATGCGTCAGTTAGCACCTTATTTTGTGTTTGGAAACAGGCACTATAAGCCCCTATTTCATGGGTGTTGAAAAACACCTAAAAAGGTGTAATGGTTGCGACAAGTCATACCACCTTTAATAGTGCTTTATACATTGTAGCACCGTTTTCATCAGAGTGTAGACTTTCTCTCATCCTGTATGGACTCTTATTTCGCCATGAATTCCAATTTTGCCTGTTCATGTTGGAAATATTAAGCCTGGATGAGTGAACTCATCTCAAAATCCCCTTCTCAGCCTCTTAATCTCCATGTCGTGGGCTAATACAAAAGGCTTATCAGTGTGGAGATAAGCCCTAATCGGATGCCACATGTTTCGATGAAAAATGAACTAGCCCAATTTCCCCAACCAAAACGTCTACCAATCTACAGTACTTGTACTTGTATGCACAAATTAAACATTCCGAATTCGTGATAGACGTGGTTTTTTATTTGCTGTCAAACAGATGGATTGGAAATTGCCAGGATATGTGAGAGACATGTATCTGCCTTGCATTTCTTGGAAAAAAAGGCAATAAATAAATGAAAAGTACCCCAAAACGTGAATTTCATAAAAAACATGACGCCAGCTGATGGCAACACTCTAGCAAAATGTGTTTTTGATTTTAAAAAATTGGTTTCTGAAGGCAATATTTCGACTGTAATTTATTGCATCTCATCGGGTTTTTTATTTCGTTTCATTTTTTATTTCGCGTAAGCACGTGTATATAACGCTAGCTGGAAATAATTTTCAAATATGCATCTTCCATGCAGTGTACTAAGAACACTAAAGAATGTTTCTATGAGTGAGGATGAACATGTTATGAAAAGGGACATTGACCATCAACTTGTATGCTAAGTGTTAAATAAACGATTCTTGGCGAAAAACTAACTGGGTTACCTCAGAGATGAAAATTCAACTTCCCTGACTTTTCCAGGCAGATTCACGTTCCAGGTATCAAAACAAATTTCCCTGACCACCCTGACCACTGAAACTGCCAGAATGTGGCAGGCGCCAATGTAAGAAATGCTATATTTGTTACTTGTTACATATAAACATGAGTTAGAAAGTAAATTTCATTAGGTAACAGCAAATTTAGATTTGCATTTTTCAAAAATTCAATTTCATTATTATTTTCGTCCACAGAATTTCTTGCTTTTTGCGTTAACCAAAAACCAGCTATGTAAAATGTATTACTTATGCTGAATTTCCCTGACTTTTTCAAAGTACAGTCAAATCATTTTCCCTAACGATTTTTTGACTTTTCCAGGCTTTCCTAATTTCCCTGAATTTCCAGGTTTTCCAGGTCTGGGGAACCTTTCCACCTCTCGAATTGTTGTGCTAACTAATAACTAGCTACAATATGTGAATTCCAATGTAATATTCATTTACATGTTTGTTAAATTTCCCTGATTTTTTTTCCAAATTAAGCTCCCTCCCCTAACATGGGTATAAATATATTTGGCGATTATAAGAAAAAGTTGATTTCGCAAATTTTTGATATATACTGTACATATATATGTAGTGGGCAAAGGGGTTGCCCTGGTTTTGATTACACATAGGAAAAATACTGACTTGGCAACTTGTATTATATCTTACAAGAGCAAAACTGGCAGAAAAAGTCTTGGTTGTTGAAGTCTCGCATGCCAAAACATTTACATTTTGTTTGAAATTGTTTAGTAGCGTTTAATATACACAATGTGTTTGTATTATAATGTCACATGCTTGGCTGAAATTTTCCTGAAAGTGATTTATTTTCAAATTTTAATATGGTAGGTTCAACTCCACCTTTTAAGGCCAAGATAAGGCTAAACTCAAGATTAGATGACAGAGTCTAATGAACAACATTCTTGTTTTCATTTTCTGACCATTAGGTAATCTAGCTTCGGTCACTGTTATTACATACCCGAAGGCAGTAATTACTGACGACATTTTCATCAACGAAAAATCTGACATGAAAGCCATGTGTCGGGTTGGAAATTACAGCAGAATCGACAACTATTGGTGGTCCTTTTCATGTGGCCATATCAATTTGATCAAGTTGATGAAAAGCTTGGGAAAAGCTGAGGAAAACGACATTGCAGTATTCATTTTTCTTTCAAAATAAAACAATGTGAACATTACATTTACTGTACATTTCAACACGTCTTTTCACCCAAAATACATTTTAAACCGTTTATAGGTTGAGACAAATTTAGTTTCAAACTGTATTGACAAAGATATTTGAAAATGCATTTCCGAATGCATTTTAAAATGTGTCTTAAGCAGTTTGCAATGCATTATGGAACGCATATTGCAATATATTATGTGTGTTGGAGAATATATTGCGTAATGCATACTGTAATGTGTTGTGCAATGCATAGTGTAACACATTCTGTCTGCATTGAAGAATGCATTTTACAATTAATAATCCATGCATTGTAAAATGTTAAAGCCTTGCCATATTTCATAATTCCAAGGTTTTAAGAACCCCAAATCCGAATTTAAAAAAAACATTTAAAATATTCAATAAATAAATTAGAACTGGCAATGAAATAAAGTTAAAGATTCAAAAATACACCAATTTCATTCAATACAATGCAGCACACATTACTGTTGTGAATATGTAGCTTCAAATACATTGTGAAACACAAGTCAGAATATTTTATTATGCATTGAAAAAAGCATTATTGTTGTTTTAAAAACGACCAATGCATTTGCAACATATTTTGCAATTCGTAATGATTTTCAAATGCAGTAGAATTTATCCTTTTTCATTAGAACTTTAAATTTGTTTAACGTGGTTTCACCTCTGTCAGTTTTCAACATTTTCAACTCGAAGTGGCTATGCAGGCCCTTGGCATAGATTTTGAAATTCGATTTAATTCGTGTACAGTGTTCATGGACGTGCAACTTGTAGCGTTTGACCTTTCAACTCCCAGATGGCAAGGACGCCCTGTACGACGACAGGCAACGCAATTTCAGGACAAAATGGTGACAAAACTAGGCTAATCATCAATAGCGCCCAAAGGGCCACGTGTTATCTACAGCACATCTCTGAGAGAAGCAATAACAACAGTTCACTGGTAGAAAATATGGGTTTCGAATTGGTACAGAAGGCAGTGAGACCAACATGCATCCTAATTCTCCCATAAAATTGGACTACAGAAGGTGACAGCGGAACGTTGTCACGGCAACAGCAGGACGTCCATGATTTTAAACCCAGTTTTATGACCAGGCTTCAGGATGCCAATCGCCAGATGCCGCCTCTTCAGGAAGATTCAGATGAAGACAATTTTTGGCCCAAGGTCAAATGTACATGCATCATAAGTTTTTTCAAGGGCTAAAGCACCTTACTACTGACAGGTGATCCAATTCTCATTAACATTCTCTGATTTTGACTATTAATGCCATCCAGCTGAATAACTGACAATATATTGCAGTATATGTAAGCTTATATTTGCTAGGATCTGGCATGTGAATAAGAAGCAACCATGATGACAAGTCCCAAGTCAAGGAATTCCAATTCACACTAATGGATTCTGGCTGAATTCCATTCAGTGTACCGAAGAACTGGCCAGAAATTGCTGTATTTATCGGCTTAAAACTTGAAAGCAACAGGAAACAGTGACAAGTCGAGGATATCTCTGGTGATATCAGATGCAATCAAAGTAATTCTCGTAACATTCTCTGATTCTGTCTGGAATCCTATCAAGCAACTTAAGATCATACTAGTTATTGCTGTATTTATTAGCATAAAATAATATGGAACCAAGATGACAAGTTTCAAGACAAGGATATCATTTCTGGTGATAACAAATGCAATCAGAGTAATTCTCGCTAACATTCATTGATTCCATCTAAATTCCCATCAACCAATTAAAGAATTGACCAGATATAGATTCATTTATCAGCATAATAATAATATGGAATCATGATGACAAGTCTCGAGTCAAGAATAACATTTCTGTTGACATCTGAAGCTATAGAAGTAATTGCCACTTGCATTTCATGATTTTGAATGGATTCCAACCAACAAACTGAAGAACTGACCATATTATACTGTATTTAATAGAATAAAAATAATATGGGATCATTATGACAAGTCTCAAGTCAAAGATAACATTTATGTTGCCATTCACTGATTCTGTCTGAAATCCTATCAACCAACACAAGAACCTAACAGACTGTATTTATAGAGGCATTAAACAACAGGGAGCCATGGTGACAAGTATCAAGTCAACAACAGTAGTTTTGGTGATATGTTATGCAATCAAAGTAATTCTCACTAACATTATCTGATTTTGTTGGAAATACTATCAAGCAACTGAACAGCCGACATAATATTGGCGTATTTAGGGGTATAAAACCACAGGGAACAATGATACAAAGTTCCAAGTCATGGTTAGCATTTCTGGTAACACCTGATGCAATTAAAGTAATCCTCACCAATATACTTTGAATCAATCTAAATTCCAATCAACCAACTGAAGAACCTATCAAAAATTGGTGTACAAGATGTATTTATAGAGGCATAAAACAACAGGGAACCTTGATGATAAGTGTCAAGTCAAGCATATCAACTCTGGTGACATCCTATGCAATCAAAGTAATTCTTCATAACATTCTCCGATTCAGTCTTGATTCCTACCAAGCCACTGATGATTCTACGAGATGTCGATGTATTTAAAGGCACTAAACAACAAGAAACCATGGAGACAAGTGTCAAATCAAGGATATCTTTTCTAGTGACATCAGCTGTAATCAAAGTAATTATCACTAACATTCATTGATTCTAAATTGAGTCCTACCAACCAACTGAAGAACGAAAAAGATTTAGCTGTATGCTGTAAAGTGTCTAGGATAACATTTCTGGTGATATGCGATGTCATCAAAATAATCCTCACTGATATTCCTTGATTCCGTCTAAATTCCAATTAACCAACTGAAGAACCTGCCAGATATTTCTGAACAGTATTTATAGGCATAAAAACAGGACACCATGATGCCAAGTGCCAAGTCAAGGATAGCATTTCCTGTCCAATCAAAGTAATTCTTAGTAGCTTTCTATGTTACTGACAGGATGAATTTCACTGAAAAACTCAATATACATGTACGGTAGAACCTCTGTAAGTTGACCACTCAAGAGACTGTCGTAAACTGGTCAACATGAATAATCTTATTAAAATGTTCATAATACAGTACCAGTATTGATAATGTGCTGTAAATTTGTCCAGCAAGTACACGTACAGTACAGTACTGTTGAAGTACTGAAGGGGTTCACAATGAACTCTTGTACCTCTGTAGAGACAGTTACTGTTCAGGGGTGTACAGTATAAGTTATGCAAGCAGCCAATAAATTTAATCATCCATGACTTTACACGTTGAGGCCATGCTGGTCAACATACAGAGAGTAAATTACTATTGTGTGTCATAGTTCAAGTGTCAACATACAACATACAGAGGTGCATGTGGTCAACATGTAGAGGTCACTTTTCATTGAGTTAATGTGGTGACCGTCTGATTAGTTAAAAATGCAGTCGACATAGAGAGGTAGTCAATTTTGTAGATTCTACTGCATTACTGCATTTATAGGCATACAATTATCACAACCATTAAAAGACAAATGTCAAGTCAAGGATTTATCTGGTGATATTTGATGGATTCAAGGTAATTCCCACAAACATTCTCTGATTCTTCCTCAAATCCTAGCAACCATCTTTAGTCCATTTATCAGCACAAAAAATGATATGTTAACATGATGACAGGTGGAAAAGCCAATTACTGACATGACATTGCATTATTTTAGGCAGAAACAACAAGGAACCACGGTGACAAGTTACTGGTAAAGTTTAAATTTAATAAAGCAATATTCCAACTCCTGAAATCAGGCAATCACCACTGGCAAGATTTAACTAACATGGCACCCTGTAAGAACCTTTGTGGATGAGGGTAGGCTCAAATATTTAGGGTTTGAAAACAATGTTTGGATTTTCCAACGTCATGTTTGCTTTTCTTTCCTGACATTCCCCAGGGCTTCGGGCTTGGAGGAAGGGCAAAGTGGCAGCAAATTGGAATTTATTGAAATGATGGAGATGCTGGGCAGGGCACAAAGACAGTCATTAGCAAAGGTCCATTAATCATATCGCAGATTCTGCTAGTACAAACAACGTTGGATGCTCACGGCTGCTTGCATTGCCTCTGATAACATCAACGTATTGCTGATATCTGCAAAAAGACTTGCAAAAGTTGATCAGGCGAAAGGGCTTTGCCATAAACCTTTCATCAAACCTTTCATCAAAGCCATCCCTACATCGAGTTATTGGTAATGAAATGACATCGTGGTGTAACAGATACCAGAAGTTGGGAAAATAAGTAAGCAACAAGAATGTGGCAGCGAATTTAATTTGCTGACTTTTTTTTCTTTCAAAAAAGACAAAGTTCCGAAGGTCCAGATGGCACTTTCATGAACACGAAAGCGAATCATCCGCCTAAGAAATCAAGCATAATTTTTCACTAAAACATTTTTTCTAAAATAATCCAATTCTAATTGCAGTTCAACTAATTATGTTCCGTACAGGGACACCAATACACCTACGTTATTAGGCGTATTTGCAGAAGAAAACAATTCTCACTCCACAATAAAAACAATATCTCATCCACATGAAATAATGTACCTCAACCACTTTAAACAATACCAGTTTATGTTTATGTAGAACCTGTTATTGGTCATATTTTTGAACGTCACTAGACTTTGTTTGTTTGTGGAATTTTTAACGTTGGCCTATTTTCACACCTATTGGGCTCATCACCAACGCCAGGGGGCAGACCGTCCACCTGGAAATTTAGCCGCAGGTTTATACTACATGTAGAACTTGTCATTTATCTAATTTTTTATCTAACTTTCTTATTTCATTTTTTATTTTCTTATTCTATTTACTAGGTTTTTATTTAATCCTAATATCATTTTTAACTTATTTCCAGACCGAGTTGAATTGAATATGAGTTACACATCCATTTTTCATCTTATTTCCTTTTATTGTATTTTTATTGGATGCCTGCTCCACATAAAAGATATTCACTTATTTTCATCAAAACATATATGATTTTCCACCAAGATTCATCTCTCCAAAAAATATTTTGATCAAAACATTTCCTCAAAATATAGGCATTTGTAAAAATATATAGAGGGTGATCACAAAGTCTACTCTCATTACAAAAATTATTTTTAAACCTGTATGATTTAGAAGGATTACATTTTGGAAAAAGCTAGAAGTCCTAAAGTTTTTTATTTCACGTTGGTGTATTCGGTTCACGTTAGGAGTTCTATCTTTTTCCCAGATTTGTTTTTTACTCTAACAGTTTTTAAAATGAATTTGTGTAGTGAGGCATGAGTGAATGAGCACCCTGAACAGACTTAGACCACTTCATAAAATATTTATCATATTTGTTGTCACTGCAAATTTAAAAAACTAACACTAACAATTTCCCAACCAGTTTTTTGAGAGTTCTAGCCTTTTAATTGTTTTTTTTTCTCTACAAATTTCTCCATTCCCAAAACGTCCATCATTTTTCTTCACAAGCATTTTTAACGGAATGTTTCCAATATCTTTCTTTCACTTCTGTCTTTTGAGGTTTCCCTTTTTTTCCACTTTGAAAGTTTACCTTTCTGTCTTTTTCACTTTTTACTTGAATGTTTCAGTTCTCTTTCTGCCTCTGGTGTTGTTTTTTTTTTATAATTTTTTTACAATTTCTTGCAGCATCTGGTTAAAGCTCTCCTGCGAGTTTGGGTATATGGAAAAAGGCTATGAGAAGTTCTACTTCAAAGCCATTTTCCATTAATTCCCTCACCACCATTTTAAACAGCAACACCTAGGGTTTCCTGAACCCTCCCCATGCTAAATGCACTTTCCACAACAAAGCCCTGATGCAAATTTGGTTTGATTTGGGGATTAGTTTTGCATGTGCTTTGAATATCGTTCGCTAATTAAAAACAGTCGGTCTTGCGCGCGTAATTAAAACGCTGTCATTAGTCAGCTAATATAGTCGAAATTAACAATGGACCGGTCGTCCGAAAAGTTCCAAGATCAACAAAATGAATTTTTCAGCATGTAAATCGCATGGGGAGTTGCGTGAATTTCAAATTTCTTAAATTTGGATTAAGTTAGTGTCAAAGTTAATTTCCCTTATTACTACATCTACAAAAATATCAGTTAAAATGTGTGTTTTATTAGCATGGGTCTCGTGACCTGACCATGACCAAATACTGTACAAATATGTTTTCTAGTGGATTTCTCTGACATTGACAAAACTTACACGATATTTTAAAACTAAGAAAAATGATGTACATGTATGTTGACCTCCATTATGACCTATCTTATATCAAGGCTTCTCCCTGATTTTCCCTGGCCATCGAGAAACTGGTCATCCTGTAAAGAACCCTCTCCCCATGTTGACCACATTTTAACTGATCGGACGATAACTACATTAACTCAATGGACGGTGACGGGTGACCGCTACATGTTGATCTCCTGCACCTCAGTAAGTTGTATGTTGACCACTTGGACTATGACACACAATAGTAATTTACACTCTGTACATTGTCAAGCATGGTCTTAATGTGTAAAGTCATGGATAATTAAATTTATTGTCTGCTTGCGAAACTTCTACTGTGCACCCCTGAACAGTAACTGTCTCTATAGATGTGCAAGAGTTCATTTTGACCCCTTCAGTACCCCATACTGTACGTGTAATTGCTGGATAAATTTGCAGCGCATTAGCAATACTGGTACTGTGTAATGAACATTTTAGTATGATTATTTATGAATGATTCATGAATGATGAATGTTTACTGTAAAATGTAAGTACATGCAGTTCACGGAACTAAAATCCTGCAAAACTTATACAGTAACCGTCTATACAGAGGTATAAGAGTTTATTTTGAACTCCTTCAGTACCCCTACTGTATGTACTGTACTGTACTTAGCAGCACTTGTTCTGTATTATGAACATGTTATATTCATGAATGATGAATGGTTACTGTAAAATGGAAAAAAACATGCCGTGCACGGAATTAAAATCATGTGTCAGTACAAGCCTCGTTCCATATACTGACCACCTCCTTATGTTGACCAGTTTGCGACCGTCCCTTGGGTGGCCAACTTACAAAGGTTCTATACGTACTGTAATTATTTTTAAACAGGTTAAAAACGTGCAAATCCCCACTCCCAGCCTAGCACTTCTTTCCAGTGCTGATTCTTGCAGGAGCTTTTTGCCCATTTCTCAAGACTGAATTAAATCTCTATTCAGCGGATTTTCATACCGAACCGGAAGCCATCATCACGTGAAGGAAGTATAGTTAATTATCGAAATGGGAGTCTCAATGGCGTGGGCAAAATAAATGGCTCTAAACGGATCTTGGTAAAACGTCTTCTCAGGCTCGATTATATTATATCGATCAAGATAACAGCTTGAATTTGAATTTCCCCTGAATTTCGTTAGCCACCAAGGCTTAGCTGTTTTCAATCAGCTCTGCCCTGAGAGCTGCAAAATGGGAAGCCTCTATCGTATTTCACGTTTCCACCAAAGTTCAAATATTAATAACGTGGGGAGAGCTATCTGCTAGCTTGCGCTTGGCACGACAAAGAGAATGATTGATAAGAAAACCGAACAAAAAAATCATTAAAGTGGGTGCTATGGAGAAGGTGGCAGCAAAACTTGTGTTAACAGACCTTTTCAAAAACTCAATTTTGAAGTCATTTTGCTTTGCTGGGCCAAGCTAAGGCTAGCAAAGCTGAGCCAAATGTGACACAGGTGGCGCTGAGATCATACAGAATTTAAAAAAATATTAGATTCATCTCATGTAGGCCTACGTTCGTATTTCTTATATAGGCGTCAATTGACATTGATTTTCATTGACATCAAGCAAAATCTATCCCAATTTCACTACATTAATATGCATCTTTAACATATCTTAAATAAGCATCCCTTAACCCACCTGTAATGGTAATGCATTTAGAAATATATTACAAGACAAGCATAGAAAAATATGTTTTAAAAAATCTGTATTGAGACAAATCCAAGCTGTGTTGAGAAATATATTTTAAAATGAATTTAGAGAATGCATTTTAAAATGTTTTCAGCAGATTTTAATGCATATTGCAATGTATTATGTGTGTATGAGAATGTATTGTGTAATGCACACTGTAATGTAGTTCGTGTGCATTGAAGAATATGTTGTGTACTGCATGGTGTAATGTATTTTGTTTGCATTGAAGAATGCATTTTACAATTTATATTCCATGCACTGTAAAATATCAAAAGCCTCGCTATCTTTCATAATTTCAAGGTTTAAAAAAATCCCAGTTCTGAATTTAAAAAAATCTAAAATATACAATAAATAAATTAGAACTGGCATTGAAATAAAGTTTAAAATTCAAAACTACATCAACTTTATTCAATTCAATGCAGCACACTTAACTTGTTTATGTATGTACTTTCAAACACACCGTGAAGTGCACGAGTCAGTATATTTTATAATGCATGGTAAAATGCATTTTTGTTTACCTTACCAAATGTATTTCGTGTTGCGATAAAAACGACCGATGCATTTGCAATATATTTTGCAATTCGTAATGCATTTCACAATGCACTGGAAATGCATTTTCTTTCCATGTAGGCTAACAGGCTAGGGGTTGCTGAAGTGGATTGGAATGACATGTTCTACCACCAAATTAGAATTTCCAGTCAAAGTACATTTTTCAAAAAACCCATGCATCGAGCCTCCCATCTTTATTGCAACGTATAAATAAAAGCGACAAATGGACGAGCATAACTGCTTACGTGCATTTCAGCCATTTTTTAAAGGCATTGGCCACATTAAACTCCCAGTAATAGAATTATGCAGAGCGAATTTCCACTTCTGAAAGTCATTGCTCATTTTTCTGTCAGCCAGGAAATTGGACTGTGTGGGTGGGTTTTGAGTTTTATCGATCATTGGTGTCCTCAAACCTGGTAGAAAATTGGACTGCATCATTTTCCCCTTCGGGGACCTGCTGGCTTGAAAAAGCTTTGAATTGCAAAGTTATTTGGAGGATTCAATTATTTGGAATAACGTTATTCAGCTCCCTTCTTGGGAGCGGAACAACATTGAAAGCACAATAATATCAATATTGCATGCATGATAGCAGTGTTATGTTCGCTTTATACAAATTCAAAACTACCAAACAGGTGCATGTATATTTGAAATAAAAATTGTGAACAGAGCCCTTGATATGGTAAGATACAGTTGGGATTGAAGTCCCCAGATGTACTGTTTATGACTTCGGACATCTGGCTGAAGGGAATTGAGGTCAATGCAAGATGATTGGCTCTGCCTCAACTCCGTCCAACCTCCTGAAAATCACTACCATCCAACGAGTGGTTAGGAGAAGCTCACTTTCTCAATGTACATGTATCTATGGCAAAGCAGGGACTATTCTGTAGTGGAGCCAAAAATGAGAAGGCAACGAAATATCCCGCTAAATGGTGCGACAGAAGTCATGGTAACAAATAAAAACTCATGTAAGAACTCGTGTAATCAACCGAAAATGTTCCTAATGACAAGGGGCAGTTTCTGAAATACAGGGACCCTTTCCCTTGACGCAAACATGGATCAACATATCAGGGTGTGAAATATATTCCAAGTTTTAAAATTTAGGACATTTTTGGGGAAACGTTATGGACTATGTATGGATTTCTGGCGATAAATTAAGGATTATTTCAAGATTTTTTCAAACAGTACAATAATTTTTAGAATGCAATATTTCAATTTTTATGTTACAATACAACATTAAAGGATCAAAAGTCGTGTACAACTGCACTTGTACCAAGGCTGTCAGCATTTGACTTAGTACAGGAAGTCTGACAACACGATGTACAGGACGTTTTAGGACATTTCTAACAACACAATGTTCACAATTGTTAACGACTGTGAACAACATCATAATTGTTAACAACACAAAATTCAAAAATGTATGATTCTGCATTCCAGTGAACACCAAGTTGCATAAAAAATCTTGGTCAGTGTGGACGTTTTAGGACTTTTCTAAGTTTTTAGTACTTGTTTAGGACTTTTAGAATTTGTTTTCCACCCAGACACAATGCATGAACTATTCTACTGAACGCGAAATTTCTACTGTATTTATTACTTCAAACCACAAGTTTTGGGTCACAGTTTCAATGCTATTCAATTCAACTCAGGGTCATACTGCCAGCAAAGACATGTCACCGTGGTAGGTGGTAAAATTAATTTGTGTAAATTATTAAAATTACATTTCAAAAAATTCGAACATGCACAAACCACTCAGCAATGGAAGCATTTCCCTAACTCCATCTTTTCGTGTCAATTAAGAGGAATTTCCCAAAATGAACAGTAGTGCCATCCTCAAAAACTCGCTAAAATATTCTTTGAATGAAATTCCACAAAAATTCAAACATCTATGATTCTGCATTCCATCACTAGTGAACACCAAGGTGCATAAAAAATCTTGGTAAGTGTGGTTCGTTTGAGGTCAAAAACGTGTCACAGCAAACGAGATTTCAAATCGAGAATCCCATGGCGCATCCCAGTGCATTCTGGGAATCCTTGGTGACGGAGGGAGTACAAATTTTGCCATAAAAAATTCACTAGATGGCAAACCCATAGCCGAAATAAAAAGATGTGCAGGTGCGTTAGTTAAGAGGATTGGGATGGTGAATCCAGAGGGAAAAATCTGAAATGCATCAGGGAGGGCAAGGTCTGAAAAAACAGAAAAAAACTATTTTTTTAACGTGGACGAAAGATAGTGCACAAACCAAGACATGGCGCCAAATCCCAAACTTTTCATTATTCATCGGATCGAAAGTCCACGTTTGACAAGTGAATAAACACGAATCACTTTCAAAGGAACACAGCCAGTTACAGTGAAAAGATGGATGGGTCAATAGAGTATTGGGGGTTTTCTTGGTTTCAGCATTTTTTTGAAAAGCAGGTCGATGAGCAAACCTTTACAATGCATTTTTAGGAAAATCAGCTTAAATCCATTATTTTGGTAACATTTTTAAACATTATATTCGGTTGTCTTGCGTTCTGGTCTATATTTTAGTTATTGAATTAATTAATATTCACTAAAAGCAAATAACACAACTCCCGACTGTTTTTAATTTATCTTTGGGTGTTCCCTTTATTATCTCCATGTCTAAAAAATTAGCTATTCATTTATTGTTGTATCTTGTTTAAAATGTGGTAATGGGAAAATGAGGTAAATACCCGCATATTGTTGAAAAGTGTAGGGTACGAAAACCTCTACAATAACAGTTTTAGGAAAATCAGCTGAAATCCATTAGTTGGGGACTTGTTTAACATTTTTATTCAAATGTTACTGATTTTTACTAACAGAATTTACTCAAAACACATTCATGTAACTAAAGTTTTTTAATTTCCCTTAATTCCCCTTTCCCTTAATTTCCCTTTATTAACGCCATTTCTAAAAAAAGTTAGCAAATACCGCTAAAATTCATTAAGTGTTGCCTCTTTTTTTAAAAAAGAATGGGGCGATGGGAAAATGAGGAAAATGCTAGTGTAGTGTTGGAATGTGTACGTCGAACTACACACAATACATAATACATTGCAACATGAATTCATAATGCATTAAAATCTTCAGAAAACCATTTAAAATGCATTCGAAAATGCATTTTAAAATATATTTCTCAATACAGTTTGAAAAAAATCCCTTTCATGTTTTGATAATGAGCACAAGCTTGATTACAACATTTTTAAGATAATCATATCAAATCCAATATTTTAGTTTCGTTATTTACCTTTTTCAACAATTATTCTCTTTTCTTAAGTTATCGATTTTATTCCTGATATCCTAAACTGATTTGTTATAATTTGCCTAGTGCGTTCCTGTACTACTAGTTATTTCGTAGATACAAGCAAATTACTCTTAAACTTCATAAGGTGGGGTCTCATTCAAACAAATACACATTCTTCAGTTTGATACGTATTCTGTTATCAAAATAACTCCCCTTCAGCTTATGATAATGAAAACAAGCTTGACAAAAGCATCTTCAAGAAAAGCAGCTTAAATCCATTATTTCGGTCTCATTTTTTCAGCATTTTATTCGTTTGTCTTATGTTATCGATTGATTCACTAAAGTCTTTAACTTGTTCCGTTATAATTTCGCCTAGAGCGTTGCTGTCTTATTAGCCATTTCTGAGAAACAAATAAATTGCGCCAAAATTCATTATCCGGGGTATAATTTTGTTAAAAAAAAATAAAACATTCATCATGCAAACGCATTGGAAATTAAAGTAGCTAGTAAATAGCATTTGAAGGAAAGTGCACCGGTACAGCCTGTGACCTGTTCTTTTTTCAAAGCAAATTCGACAGCAGCATATGACCTGTACTTATTGATCGAAAATGACATCTCAATATTAAAGATCCCCAACAGGACAGAAAGCATTTTGAACCTGCTTCCGATAAACGGCAATAAATTCCTAGAAAATGATACCGTTGCCTATGGCAGAAACGTTTGTAAGATATCATATAAAAAGGTTAAAAACCTAACAAAATTAGATGTTTTTCAAACTGTCATCCTATTGGAAACTATATAAACTGCAACCAGTGGATTTAGTGTCATCCAGCATCTTCCGAATTAAGCAGTCAGCTTTCGCAGCGGAAAAGGCTTTGTCGGTCTTAATTTTATCGCAGTTTTTAAAATCCCTTCCCAAATCCCCAGTTGATTCACGAGTGGTTGAAACCCATGCCAGCTAAACACCATGATCCAACTTCCTTTGTGCCAAACTGCATTCTGGGAATCTGATAAACTCTTCAGACCGTCCATCTGATGCCCTTTTCAGAAATCCACACGTACGGTTAATAAAATAATGGGAAGCTTTCTCATTTTTATTAATAATTCTTGAACTGTAATAAGGTAACATAGCTTTTTTCAATCGTTGAATTGTAAAAACATTATAAATTGTTTTACATTATTTCCCTCTATGGCAATCACGCATAGCACGCAAGCATGCAGTGTTTGCCCAAGTCTAGGGGTCCAATAATTTATATTTCTTAAAATCTGCCTAACTCTCGTCGATTTTGCAAATTTGCTTGGTGGCTTAATACCAATTACAGTCCAAGAGTAGACTACTTTAATCAGGGAAGGCATTACATCAAAAGTATTCAAATTTCATTAAGTAATTGACCCCAGACTGGATTTGGCCCCTGAAGGCAGACAATCTCTCATAGCACATGAGCACGCAGTGATTGCCAACCGTCAGGGTGGATTTAATTCTTAAATTGCCCTAAATTATCTTAAATAGCGACAGAATGTCAATTCCAGCCTAAGGGTGTAATATTCTAATTTTAAAGGCATATGGAATCACGTTCATTCAGCCTCTGAAGTTGAGCTGAGAACGAACGTTATAGTTTCTAAGTGATGCTACACGTGAACCTGATTTGGAAATAAAGTTTAATTTTAGAAGGAGAGCTCGTAACCAGAAGTAATTGGACTTTAGCGTTACAACGAGGTACATAGCTAAGAGTATCCATGGAAACCATTTTCTTTCACTAAGATTTGGTGCGTCAAGCGCCTCGGTGCTGTAAACTACCTTATCTTTCACATCGCCACTAATAAAAAGCGAATTAACATCTCCTTGGTGCATACGCTATTCTCAAACTATCAAATGTCTGACTAAATCCCTCTAACGTGTCAACTGTCAATTTTGGCATTAACTAAAACATAATTGAAAACGAATTGAATAGAGGGGTGTCTTTCACTTGTTATCTTCGCTCGGCATTATTTGATAATCATCAAACTGATAACGTATAGAAAAAGATCATAAAAATAGAATATTACTTTTATTTTGACGCCACCCTAGAATGCAACTAGTTCAGCTTAGAAGATAGCACTTCGACTCAACTATATGGTTATTTCACAAAATTTTCGAAATTTCTTAAACAGCCCAACCTTATTTTCCTATATTTTCAACGATTTACTGAAGAGCCCAACCTATTAATTTATTAAGCTCAACATAATGACAGGTTTGTCCGCGTTTTCTTTGGCTACTCCATTTAAAAAAAATTTGGAATTTTCAAAGTTTTTCACCATGGGAGGTGCTGAAAAGCTCGTTCTAAGCTCCATTAATTAAGCTCAACAGTGGCTTATAGTCCAACATTTCATTATCTTCCCATACTGTATCATACTGTTATCTTACCATACTTATTTCACAAAATTTGCAAAATTTCTTCAACGGTCTTATTTTCCTAAAATGTTCATGATTTATTTTTGGATTTGCTGAAGAGCCCAACCTATCCCTTAGGCATATTTTTCATTGCTTCAGCATTTCCTTCCCTTACCATACTGTGTCATTATGTTATCAACTGTTATCATACTGTATAGACTGTTCTTAATTTTTCCAATATTTACCATGGTTTACTTTTTTATTTGCTAAAGAGCCCAACCTATCCCCTAGTCATATTTTCCATTACTTAAGCTCAACATTGGCTTATAGTCCAGCATTTCCTTATCTTACCATACTGTGTATTTTCCATAATTTACAATATTTGCTTATTAGCTTTCTCGGATAAATATTTTCCATATTTTATTACAAGATCTTATATATTCCATTATACACACTAAAGGTTTGCTAAACAGTCCAACCCGTACTTTTCTTACATTTTCCAGCATTTGCTCTCAAGATTTCCGAAATAATCATTTTTATTTCATATTATTGTCCATCATTTATTTTCAATATTTGCTGAGAGCCTGTTATTTTCTGTTCATCTATCGCTTAGATTCAAGATTTGCGAATGAGTCCAACTGTGCCTCTTTATTATTTCCCTGCATTTACTGATTTACTACTTTTCTGATTTTTTTCCACAATTTGCTCAACATTCCCTACCCGTCCAACCTTTCCGTTCTTTAATTTTTCATAATTTATTCTCAAGATTTTCTAAAGAGCCAGACCTTTTCTTATACCATTTCGCATCGTTTATTCTCAGGATTTTGCTCTCGCACTCATCTCATAAACATCAGAACCGATCGTTTTACACCAGCACGTACAGAAGAATTATTTTTCAGTAAAAAAACATCTGGCGCCAGATGAGATTGCACTAATTTAACCCTTAATTGAAGGCGTCTGTTTTCGAGTACTTTCTCATGTATTTAAAGAGTGAAACGGGCCAAATCTCAAACAAACGATGGTGATTAGGAGTTTCCGAATACTATGGTTGTCAAGGAAATGAACCCCCTATATACATACGAAATCAGCAGGCACGTACAGAATTTAACCCCATTTAATACACCTGAAAATACATGTAAGCCCTGCAAATGAGTTCTATAAGCCTAATACTAAAAATGAGACAAGCCTAAACTACTTCCCTTACTCGTTGCATGGAGTTGCCCAATCCAACAAATCGCAAATAAATGTAACACAAGCGAGCTTACATTTAAAATCAATTTTGTATACAGAAAAATTGATTTCCATATTAAAATAATGTTTGGTGCATTTGCGTTTAAGAATCTAGATGCTAGAACGAGAAACGTGAGTAGCATGGCACGTGGGTATATCATTAACATATTTTTGCATGCATTTATCCAGGTTGAGCCCTTAACACAGGCCTGTATGGTTAACAGTAAATTGGGAAACAATTTCTATCATAACGTGGGATAAATCTTCAACAGAATGTTAAATTTTGTGGTAGCATATCGACTTGGTTTAGAATATATTCATGTACAGTATGTATAGGGAAATTTCTCGGTTCTTTTAGCCATCCAAAATTTAAAGGATTTGAAAGAGTGAAAACGTCTATGGTTCATTCACTGTATATTGGATTTAGTAAAGCATTTCCACAAATCTCGGACAAAAGAATTAAAGCTAGTTGTGTACTGTCCCTAGGACGAACTAACATTTCAACTGAAGCAGAACACTTCAACCGATCAAATGGATTTCAATAGCGTTTAGGAGGTACACAAGAAAAAAAAAATATTGAATGTTTTGTAATGAGGAAAGGACTTTCTTGTCACCCTGTATTGTGAATAGTACAGGGTTCCCCTAGAGATTAAATTGTCAGCTTCCCTGACATTTCTTGATTTTAAAACAAATTTCCCTGACCATTCTTACCACTGATACTGCAAAAACATGACATAGGCGTAAAGAATGATATATGTATTGATCATACATATCAACAGGACATAGACAAATTTTCATTCAGAGCAAATTTAGATAAGCATTTTTTAAATTGCCAATTTCATTGCTAATTTCTTTCACAGGAGTGCTTGTTACCGCTTGAATTTCGTGTTAATTTCCCTGACTTTTCCAAGCATTTCAAATTTCCCTGACATATTCAGGTTTTCCAGGTCTGGAGGAACCCTTTAATAAGTTTTCACTTTATTCCTTAAATTGTAAATTATATATGTACCATACTAAATCAAACAAAATTCTATAAGTATATTTAATGTTGTAGTTAAACTTATAGAACTTAGTGCACAAAACGTTTTTCCTAAAATTTCCAAACAAAACTAAATTTTATAATCATATTTAAGCTTATAGGTAAAACTTCTAGAACTTAGAACACAAAACGTTTTTTTCTAAAACATTTATACCACACTAAATTCTATAAGTATATTTAAGCTTGCAGTTAGACTTATAGAACTTAGTGCACAAAAAGTATTTCCTAAAATTTGCAAAGTAATTTTATAAGCATATTTGAGCTTATAGTGAAACGTAGAGAACTTAGAGCACAAAACATTTTTCCTAAAATTTCCAAACTAAACCAAATTTTATAAGCATATTTAAACTTGTAGAGCTTAGATCACAAAACGTTTTTCTTAAAATGTCTATACCACACTAAATTCTACAAGTATATTTAAGCGAGCAGTTAAACTTACAGAATTTAGAGCACAAAACGAGTTTCCTAAAACTTCCAAACTAAACTAAATTTTTAAAGCAAATTTAAGCTTGTAGTTATACTTGTAGAACGTAAAGGACTTTTTCAAACTAAACTAAGTTTTATAAATATATTTAATCTTGCAGTTAAACTTATAGAACTTAGAGCACGAAACATTTTTCTTAAAATTTCGCATTTCAGTAAATTCTGCGCAGACTTTCAGGTGATTATTTCGGATTAACAAATCACTAACTGCAAAATTAATTGAGTTCAAGTAGTTCACTAATCGAGGAACTGCCTTCCATCCTAACAATTTAAGTAGGCTTTATGCATTGATGAAAACTGCCATAGCGAAAACACAATTCTCATCATTATAATATCTAAAGCCAACAAATGAGGCATGCGCTGAAGCATTAGGTAAACATGGGCTCGAGAATCTAATTCGCAATGTACATTTGTTTGATCGAGCTAAATAAATCTTTTTTCATCCTGGCAATTTTCGCTCTCATCTCAGGAATAATAACGAAGACAATGCTTGCGACGTAGCAGCAAAATGTCCCCCAGTAGGTTTGGATTTGAATCTAATTAAAAACAGATTAAATGTGCCAGGGCACAAGGTTTCTCCTCGTTTTTTTGCGAAAAAGCGACATTGGGAGACGTCGGCTGCAAGCTGCTCTTGGTGAAAGTAATCGATATTTCCAAAAATGAATCGATTGCACTTATTTCGATAAACACGTGCTCAAGTGGACCATTTATTCTTCCTCTTGGGTGACAAGGGACACTTAAAGTGGAGCTGCTCAAGCAAAAACCCTTAAGGGCACGAAGGCCTACGTCGATTATCCGAAAACAGTACTTTGTATTTTTAGTGTGGTAAACTTAGTGGGATAAGTTTCAGTTTAGCCAGGGATTGGTTTAGCTTTTACTCCAAATGTGTAAATATTTATATTTCAAGTCTATTTGTCTAAATATTCAAGAATGGCCCGTTTTTTTTATTTTTTTTGCTATACCCTCACGTGATTACCCGAAAAAATACTCTGTAGCTTGCATGGGAATTTCTGAGACCTATTAATTTCAAAGATAAACAATTGGTGTTACATTTATTATGTTCTTAGACATTCAGGTTTCCCCCAAAGATGAAACTGTCAGCTTCCCTGACTTTTCCCTGACATTTCCAGGTTTCAAACCAAATTTCCCTTACTTCTGTAACCACTAAAAATGCAAAAATATAACATACAGCATAAGGAAAACTATTTATTGTTCGTTGAAAACTTGAGATAGCAGTTTTCAGGAAACAGCAAATTTAGATTAATTTTTTAAACCTGCAACTTCATTATTAATTTCTTGCACAGATTTGCTTGTTACCTCTTGATTTTTGTGATAACACCACTACCTGGTTATGCAAAATGCATTACAGGTTTGTTGAATTTCCCTGCTTTTTCAAACTAACTCCATTTTCCCTGACCATTCCTTGACTTTTCCCGGCCTTTGCAATTTTCCTGACAATTCTAGGTTTTCTACGTTTTTTCAGGTATGGGAGAATCTTGTCATTAATCTTGATATTTTCCATTGTTGGTTAACAGTGTTATAACCCTAAACAATCAGAGTTGACTACCAAACTTAAAAAACGCAAATTAATTTGAAACGTATACAAATAGTATTATTTTGTTTGTGTGAAATTAATCTTGAATATCTGTATTGTCGTCATCTGTCTTATAATGATAAACAATTTTTAGCTTGTAACCAAACTGAGAAAGTCATAGAAAGACATAGTTTTTTGGCTGGTAACGATATTACCCGTTTTTTAACCCGAATATCTCATTATCAATTCAAACAAACGTTTTTTTACGAAAATGTGCTTGTTTAATACATTTAGGAAGTTTCATGTTGAAATAGCTCAAGTAAACACCTATGGGTTAAAAAAAACCATGCAAACACAAAGCGCTAACATAACCTAAACTGCCCCTAACTTTCAGGCAATCACAGCCAGCCTACGAGTGGTTAGGAGAAGCTCGCTTTCTAACAGCGTCTATGTTGGAGCAGGGACTATACCGAAGTACACCCGTCTGGTGATGTAAAGTTCTCAAATTAAAAAAAAAGCTATGCTAAAACGGTATTACAGCTCAGTGTGGTCTTTGTGGCATTTGAAAAACGGATCAACTTATCTTCTCAACTTATTATATGCACGCAAAAACTCGCACCAAACAGCGTCATTCAACTCGGTCTTTAGCACGTTATGGAAATCGCACTGTGCCACATGGAGGACATTTCAATGCAAAACAATGAACAAACGCCCAATATAACCCTGTAAACACCTTGTACAAATAGGCGTTGTTAATTCCAGGCAGAAGAAAGCTTTCACTTCATGAAAGAAAGTAAAAAATGAAAAACAAAGATGGCTCCACTTCCTTTTTTCGTTGTTTTATGAACCATACCCAAATAGCACCCAATTGTGGAACAGCAAACAAAAGTCTGGCATTATAGCTAGAGCTCGAGCTAGCGTGATAATTGTAAATAATAACCGTTGTCTCAAACTGTTGAGAATTATGGTTCCTCGCAACTTAAGATCATGCCTATGGTGCTGCCACCTACAAAAACACTCAAGTGCAAGTAAGAAAATAATCACAACGTCTGCAGAAAGCAGTCCTTTCTTCCAAGTATAGAAATGCTATTTACAATTATACCGAAGAAAGCAATAACATTCTTTTCATTTATAATTCAATGCAGAAAGTGCGATTCAACTTACATGTACAAACGCCTACTCATTTTCTTAGACAAGACCAAAAGCACATCTACACTTGAAGAAAAGAAGATTAAACTGGCTTTCATCGTTACTCTAAAAAGGGAGAGATTCTCACTCCCAAAATAGTTCTGGCAACGAAAAAAAAACAGTTACTTACTAGAGAGCAGACACGTGTTTAATTATTTAGGCAAGATTCTCAGAGTTCCTCAGACAAAGACGCAGGCTGTATCAGCTGTGGCATGATAGGTCTAACTCAATTTAAATGTCTTTTTTGAATCATCACATGTCACGTATTTGCCTGTCTGATGGAAAGCGTTTTAGCGCTTTAAAAAACACGACGGCTGAACTACAGAATATTCCCTGCTCCAACTGTAGTCATATCATACATTTCTGAACTCCGTTTACTGAAAATTGTGAGGCGATTTCAATGATGCTCGTGCCAGATGTCGAAATTTAGTTTTTCCATTATGGAATTTTGTTTGTTTGCTTGATGTTTTCTAGATTGTCCTTGAATTTTTGGGCCAGGTTAGATTAGGTTAGGTCAGGTTAACTTCAGTTAGCTTGGGTGTGGTCAAGTTAGGCAAGGTTAGGTTTAGTTAGTGAGGTTAGGTTCAATTACGTCATGTTAGGTCAGGATAGGTTAGGTTTTATACATGTAGGTTAGAAGTAGGTCAGGTCTGCAAGCTGCCCAGCAAGGTGTGTACATATCCTAGTAATACCAAGCAGGTCAGGTCAGGTCAAGCCAGGCTAGGTTATGTAAGGCTAGCTCGCGTTATATTAGGTTATGTCATATCAAGCAAGGCTAGGTTATATGCCCATATGGAAAGGAAATGCATTACGAATTGCAAAATATATTGCAAATGCACTGGTCGTTTTATCGCAACAAGAAATACATTTTACATTGCATTATAAAATATACTGATTTGTGCTTTTCACAATGTATTTGAAATTACATTCTTAACAAGTTATGTGCGCTACATTAAACTGAATGAACTTGATGTATTTTTAATTTTAAACTTCATTTCATTATCAGTTCTAACTTATTTATCGATAATTTTAATGTGATTTAAATTCAGAATTGGGATTTCTTTAAACCTTGAAATTGTGAAAAATAGCAAGGTTTTTGACATTTTACAATGAGTGGAACATAAATTGTAAAATCCATTCTTCAATGCAAACAGAATACTTACACTATGCAATGCACAACTAATTCTTCAATGCGCAAGCAACACATTAGTGTGCATTACACAATACATTCTCCAACAAACATAATTATACATTACAATATGCATTCCTTAATGCATTACAAACCGCCACATTTTATAATGCATTCGGAAATGCATTTTCAAATATACTTGTCAATATAGTTTGAAACTAAATTTGCCTCAATCTACAGGCATTTTTAAATGTATTTTCCAATGCATGTCTTATAATTCATTTCCAGATGCATTACCATTACATGTGGGATGCCAAACCAAGCCAGGCTAGGTTACAATGTATACTTATACTGTTATACATGTACACTTATATACTTGACGCATATTTAAAGTGTATATTAGAAATCTACTGATGAAGTAGTGTAGAAATAAAAAAATAAAAACGCTATAGCACGTCATATCCCACTGTTATTATAAAAATGGTTTAAAAAGAACAACTCGGAATTAATTGCAGTATGTAGTGTAGATTGCTTGGCTCAAAACTGCCTAGCGTAAAAATAACGATGTCGTTAAAATGTTGCCTTGCTAACATTTCGGTGAAACAATATAGGAACCATTTATCGTTTTTCCAGTTTTCACAATTTCTCCTACGCCCATGCAATACGTTTGCACTTTAAAACTCCTCAATGGGCTCATTTCTCCATGACAACCAAGTAGGAGCTGCTAGCTTCGGTTAGTTCTTATTTAATTTGCGTTGGCAAAAACACACTATTTTTATTATTTTTACAGCCCCCGGAGCATATTTCACACGCTGGATGCATTGAAACACGAGAGAGGCGCAAAATCTGAATAACAGTTAATGAAATATCATTTCCTTTCTTTTTCTTATGTCGTTTCACCCCATAAAACGCCCAACATACAGTGCATGTATCCCCATCTCTGTTTTCTGACATTTCTACATTTCCCATAAATGCAAAATGCTCTTGTTCAACTGGAATATTCTCCTTGCAATTTTAATATGGATTCATTTTGAATTTTGCACTACATTTTTTGTTTGTTTTGCTTAATTTAAGTTTCCTTCCAAGCCATTTGAATAAAAGAAATGCATGGCTGAATCGATCAGATGCATATATCGCATATGTGTTTCTAAAGTTACACAACTCAAAAAGTCTCCATTTACAAGAGTCTTTATTTACAAATTTCTATACTGAAAACTTCCAGCTTCATATTCATAATTTCATGAGTTTTCCAGGTTTTTCAGGTTGGTAGTCACCATAATTCTGTATTAAACATAGACCTGCACATTTATATACTTTCTCACCCTGAAAGCATGCATGTCTTGCCCCAAATTTGCACATAATATTTATCTTTCAAATTGACATGTCTAGAATACAAAAAATGACACAAAACAGTTGTCTGAATTTATACTTTTTGATTTTTCTTTTTTTTTCATTTGTGTTTAATCCGTCCTAACTTGGCCTAAACCAAACTAACTTAAAAATATAATTTCTGAATTAGCTGCCCCTAACCACCAGGCAATCACTGCCAGCTTACGAATCATTACGAGAAGCCCACTTTCTGATAGTTTCTATGCTGGAGCAGGTGATATAAGCTAACAGTACGTGTACATGTTCCATAGCACACCAAATCTCCATACAGGATTTGATACTCAACCACTTCATGCAATACCCACATGGAAAGGAAATGCATTTTACTAATGCAATTTACAACGCATTATATAATATAGGCCTACTGACTTCTGTATTTCACAATGTATTTGAACCCACATTCTTGCAAATGTTACGTGTGCTGCATTGAATCGAATGAAATTGATGTATTTTTTAATTTTAAACTTTATTTCTTTACCAGTACTAAAGTATTTATTGAATATTTTAGAAGTTTTTAAAATTCAGAACTGGGTTTTTTTTAAACCTTGAAATTATGAAATATAGCAAGGCTTTTGACATTTTACAATGTATGGACTATAAACAGTAAAATGCACTCTTCAATGGAAACAGAATACATTCACAACATATTCTTCAATGCACACAAACTAAGCATTACACAATACATTCTCCAACACACATGACACATTGTAATATGCAAACCATTATGCATTACAAACTGATTAAAACACATTTTAAAATGCATTCGGAAATGCATTTTCAAATGTGTTTGTCAATATATTTTGAAACTAAATTTGTCTCAATCTACAGACATTTTAAAATGTCATTTCCAATTCATACTTTATAATGCATTACCATTACCTGTCGGCAACCACTTACCAAATCTCCAAAAATGAGCATAATGACAGGTTTGTCCGTGTTTTCTTTGGCTACTCCATTTAAAAAAAATTGGAATTTTCAAAGTTTTTCACCATGGAAGGTGCTGAAAAGCTCGTTCTAAGGTAGACTACGTTACTGCGCAAAAACGTACTTCTGCGAAACATCAATTGGGGATTGGGCTTCCACCTTATCGCCAGGGCATTGAGATTAATGCTCGCCAGGGCCATAACAAAGAAAAACACGAGTTTGGATTTATGTACTTGCTTCGGCAGTTCATATACAAAAATTGGGTTTAGGATTTATGTTGCTACGGAAGCTGCGATTTCCTTGTGATGCTCAATGGCTTCGTGAATCGCCAGTGGTCCTATCTTTCATTTCAAGCGCATCCTGTCATAGATCTCTGCCATTGAATGAAGGAACGAATTTCAAAGTTCAACGGGAAATAGCGAGATAATGTATACATGTACATGTACAGTATACGAGAGCAGAAATGTGCATGTACATGTATGCAGTAGTTTAGCATTTCTTCAGATAAAATTGGTGGCAGCACAGTTGGCATCATGTAAAATTGAAGAAGCAGTAGCAGAAAACGCTGTACATGAATCTGAAGCATAGGGCGACACTCAACAAGAGATTTTACACAGGAAATTATCTAAAGCATTTTACCTACGACGTTCTATCATTATTAATATTAACGTTTCTTAAGATTTCTAAGGTAAACTTTCGACATTTGTTATTAGTGATTCGGATCGTTTTTCAAAAAACGACCATCAGTGTCCCCTTTGTTATTAATATCTTCAAAAAACATTTGAATGAAAATGCGCTTAAAATTCACTATTTCTGATAACGATTTTCAAAGATTTTCGTCAATTTTAAGACAAAAATTTCTGTACACAATTTTAAGGCACAAATTTCAACACAAAATTCTATATTATTTTTTTTACACAAATCTGGGACTAATTCCATGAAGAGTCAACCCTCATTTGTATACAAAAATATGCAAATTTTCTATACAAAGGTGCACAAATGTTTTGCACAAATGTGGGCTTAATCGAATGAAAATAATGTAATTAGGCCCACATACTGTATACATAAAAAGTTATGTATTTCAGTTATGTGGGCTTAATTTTACAAGATGATGTAAGCTCATATTGGAATACAAAATTCTATGTGAATTGTTTGTGCATGTACAAATACAGGTTGGGGCTTATTTCATCCATCTTTATGGAATTAAGCCCACATTGGTGTTAGAATTTATATAAAAATTGCGAAAATATTTGACAAACGCTACCAGAAATAGCTCATATTTGTAGCCTATACAAAATTCAATACAGATTGCTTCATACTTGTACAAATACATGTAGAGCTTATTTCCTTGATCTTTATGGAATTAAGCCCACATTGGTATACACATTTCCATAAAAACTAGCGAAAACGTCTGACAAACGCTACCAGAAATAGCTCATATTTGTATACAGATCTCCATACAAATTGTTTTGTGCGTGTACAAATACATGTACACGTATGAGCTTATTTCCTTCCCCTTTATGGAATTAAGCCCACATTGGTATAACAATTTCCATAAAAACTGGCGAACATGTTTGAAAACGCTACCACAAATAGTGCATCTAGTTTTTCTCAAAACATCTTCGCACAAAACTGTGATGTAAATGGAAGTAGAAGATCTGTGTTCTGTTGAGTTACCAACAGTTGTTTTCACGGCCGCCAATTTGTGCCGTGACGTCACCGCCCTGGCAGTGCTGTGAGTCACTAGGGATAAATTCCGTCTCATCTATTTCCGACAGCAGATGTCTGCCATTGAGTAAACACTCGAACCTGCCTGCGTCTAAACATGGAGGATGTTTACACATCCCCAGCCATTTATGTCCGGTTTATGTTCCGATAAATGTCAGATGGAACGTTTCAGTATCTTCGTCCGTGAAAGCCGTGCAATTGGGGAATTTGTGCAAAAAAGAAATGTCCCTGTCCAGTCACGTGGCCTAATGAGAGGGATTTTGGGTGGATTATGGAGGTTGAAAGCCAAAAGTTTTTAGATTTACTGCTTTTGCGAACACATAAAGCGCTGCATTATCATTCTTCCACGTGCCCATGACGTCACAAGTTTCTTAGAATGTTTTTCCTGTCACTTTAATGGCTTGGCATCACTCATCGCCCCTGGATATTTATCGACTGCAAACATGTCTAAATCCATCTTCCAAATCCAGAAAATTTTAAACGTACACATCTCATGAGCATGTTGTGACGTCACTGACAGCCTCTCTTTCAAGAAAGCACCAAATGTAAAATATTGAATGCCGCTTCTAGTGTACAACAAAATGATATTTAAACAGAAAAAGATGTTGTAGATATTATTTCATTCTGGCATTTCCGGTGCTAAGGTTTTCCAAATTCTGATAAATGTTTGTGGATTTTTATCTGTCATTTTGTGATTTGGCTCCATTGGACTCCATTGGACCCCATTTGGGCCTCTATTTCGAATGACGTCAATTTAGAATTTGACCAAAATTTTTAAATTGACTTCATCGAAAGTTGATTAAAATGGGTTAGAAACAAATTCCAAGTTTTGAAATTCAGAACTATTAAGTGTTTGTTAGAATAAACTGCTGAATTATTTTATGCTATTTAAAGAGTATTGCAATCGTCATTCATTTTATTGTTACAGGGTTCCCCCCAGAGATGAAATTTCCAATTTCCCAGACTTTTCCAGATTTGAAAAAAGATTCACTAGCCACCTTGACAACCACAAATACATCACAATGACATTCATGTACTGTATGCCTGAACATATGCCAATGTAAGGATAAGGGCACACATTTTCATAAGGAAACAGCATAGGCTATACATGTACAATGTATTTAGATTAGTTATTGAAATTCACAATTTCATCATTAATTCCTCTTCATTATCACCTCTTCATTTTGTGTTAACCAATAAGTAGCTATGTAAAATGTATTGTTGATGTTATGAATTTCCCTGATTTTCACAGCGTAAATCCATTTTCTCTGACTTTTCCAGGGCCATTTAGTTTCTCTCGCAATTCCAGATCTAAGTTAATCCAATAGCAAACAAACGAAATTATCTATGTACAATAATTTTAACAGGACATTCAATGCCCAATCTGTTGTCCATCTTAAATTCAGTAATTATATTTGTATCGTATTCATTGTTCGAAAACATTAAAGACCTTAAAAAGCTAAACAACTATTTGAATCATTCAAACATAAATGTTAACTGCTTCCCCACAAATCACTACAGCTTAGTATAACTGTTGGAACGTACATGTAACCTCAAGCACATCCCAAGAGGATGGAAGTCAACAAGTAGGTTTTGACAAACTTAATGGGCAACCTTTTTATTTATTTATTTTTTCGACATGGACCTGATCACGTGATCGATTTTGGGATCGAGTTGAAAGCCACAAAACGACAAACAGAACCAATGGCAAGAATCATTGATGCCGTGACGTTGGTTGCCATTTTTGGTTGTTTTCAAAGCAAGAAACATCAACAGGCTGCAGGCCATAACTTGTTCAAATGGGACCATTAATCACCCCTTAAATGGTGATTAAGGAACCAGAATGGTCTTATCGATCGAGACGCTGCATATTTCAGAGCTCTTCCCAAAATTTCATGTTTGCCAACAAAGGTTAGCAACAATAAAATCCGTCCCAAATTTGATTAGCACAGTCTTTCTTCTGTGTTCAAGTTAAGGGTCGTCCATAAATAATGTAACATTACTGTAGGTGATTGAGGAAAGAATTAGCCAAAATGCCAAGGTTGATGTTTTGGGGCACTGGAAACAGCATGGGTGTGCGAGTAAAGCCGATTTAAATATTACCGTAAAAAAATATGATTTTTCCAAAATAGTCCCATGATGCACTTTTCTTGGATACTGTGGTGGTTTTCAACATACTTATATCTGCTTCCATTCTGACCTCACTCGATCATATAATCGTTGTTTTATGGGCGTCATAAAATTAATTAACGAAATTAATACCTGTCAGTAGAAACTTATTCCCGGAGGGCGTTTCCGGTAAGAATATAATGCAGCAAAGAAAACGAAACCCAAACAGTGATACAAATAATGGGGGAAAAATCAACCTCTACTAATTCAAAGTTCCCTAACGCCAGAATTATGGGTACACCAACATATGGTAAACATGTTGGGAGGTGCTATTGCATATGCGCTGTCCCATATGTACATAGAATATGTATATTTTAACCCTACTTGTCTAGCAGAGAATGACACTTGTCCTAACTGTCGCAATTTCTAATTTTTATGCATTTTGCGCTTTTTGTTGTTTAACCTAACCTATCCTAATTTAAAAATGTAATGTCTTCATTTACCTACCCTTAAATGTAAGGCAATTACTGACAGCTTAAGAGCCGTTATGAAAAGTCAACGTACTCGTACTGCCTATGCTGGAGTAGTGCATCGCAGGGCATATACCATAGTATAGCCAAATGTTGTGCTAGATGCCCCTTTGCTAAATACTTGTCTAGTAGACAAGAATGCCACCTGTCCTAGCTGTCGAAATTTATCCCTTTTATGTGTTTTTTTCTATTTTTTGAGTTTTTTTTGTGATTAATCGAACCTGACATAACCCAGCCTATCGGGCATCAGGGCATATACCGTAGTACAGCCTCATGTTGTACTCCATGCCTATTGGCTAAATACTTGTCTAGTATACAAGAATTATATAGTACCTGCCATAGCTGTTGAAATTTATCCCTTTTAAGTGTTTTTGATATTTTTTGGTGTTTAACCTAAACTGATAAAGACTACCAGCAGCAGGGCAAATACCTAATGTAGCCATACGTTGTTTTACATGCTAAATCTCGTCATTTCAGTTAGTATTACATGTATTTCAATAAGTAAAAGGGCATATGCCTTTAATTGAAATAGACGTGCTAAATAAGTGGTTTAAAAAGTGTCTTAGATAAACTAGCGAAACATTAATCTAATTTTTATAACATAAAATATGACAAAATTTGAAATATATATATCAAGATTGGTTCACAAAGAAGAATGACCAGGCCTCGTTGAGTTTGCTTAATTATCCAACCTTGAATGGTTGATGTAACAATATTAATTTATAGTGAGCTTCCGCTAATGAACATATGTGTTTTGAATTATTCAGATAATCAATCTGAACAAGCAGATAGATTGAGATTGGAGAGAGAACTGACATATGATGTTCAGTATGAGCGAAACTGGATTGAACTCCCACCAACTAAAAACTCCCACTTCATTAATATTAAAATGATATCATTAGCAAATTGAGCTGGTAAACAGCGGTCACATATTGTATTGCAATCAGGCAGCCCATTCATCAAACGAAGCAGTTTCTGTCAAGCCCGAAAATTAATTACTGCTGGGCGTCAGCTTAATTGCATTCATTGTAAATTTAAATGAGCAACGAAACAATTATAAACACAACGACCACAGGCTTACCAAATCACGTGATTTAGATTTTGAATAGTAGAAATTGTATACAGTATAATATGTATAACTATGCAGTAGAAGTAACAAACAGGATTGATTAATTTGGGAAGCTTAGAATATTTACTGAAAAATAGGCTGATTATCTCAATCTTAAAATTTGAAGTCAGTCCCAAATAGACTGTCAGACTGTTGGTTCAAGACAAAATTCTAAATTCGTGTTAGAGACAGCAGAATGGACAACGATTTTGATGATACGGTGCTATCTTCTTCATTGGACAATCTTAAAACCGTGAATGATATGCCAAATTTACTGTCGGGCAGTTTCGTCTTAAGTCACAAATATGCATTCCATCTAGAGTCAGTAGAATAGACAATGACTTGCAGACACGACACTATGCTGTGGTCATTGTGCACTATACAAAACCGTGCATGGCAGTGCAAAAATTTACTGTCGGACAGTATATCATTCTAAGGAAAAATTCTACATTCCAGCTAGAGACACTAGAATGGACAATGATTTTATTTGCAGTCTTTAAAAGACTACTGTCCCACCGCCCTGTTTTTAAAAACCAACTGTCCTACCGCACGTACATTCTTTCAAGCCAGCTGACCTACCGCACTGTCTTTATGAACCAACTAAACAGTCTGTCCTACCACACTGCTTTTGATACATGAATGGAGACAAGAGTTCATCAAACCAAACGTCTTCCGACTTAACAACAAAGTACATGACAAATTGACTGTCGGACAGTTTCGTTCTAAGAATGAAACTTGCATTCCTGCATGAGACAGTAGAACGGACAAGAATAAAACCTTCATTCCTGCTAGAAACACTAGAACATACACTGTCTTTGTAAACCAGCTGTTCCACCATGCAGTCTTAAAACCAATTAACTGTCCTACCGCCCAGTCTTTCAAAATAAACTTTAAGAACCAACTGTCCAGTCTGTCCTACCCCACTGCTCCTGATACATGTTTAAAAACAGGGTTCATCAAAGCAAGCATCTTCTGACTTAACAACAATTTACATAACAAATTGACAGTCGGACAGTTTGTTCCTGCATTCCTGCAAGAGACAGTAGACCAGATACGGTATTAAGAAGACCACTGTCGTGACTGTCCTAACGCGCTATCTTTAAAAACAAACTCTCCTACGGTACTGTCTTTCAGAACCATCTGTCCTACCGCACCATCTTTAAAAAACAACTGTCCTACCGCACAATCTTTAGAAACCAACTGTCCTATCTCAAAGTGGCGATCTTG